>CM076574.1:1401567379-1401709627 GCA_034641835.2 Pinus albicaulis | reverse complement strand
TTGTTGAGCCCTAAAAGTGTCTTCTCCTTTGCCAAATTCCACTTCATCTTATCATTCCTTTTGTCATTTTATAGACCCAAAGATCAATAAGAATGATTAAAATCACTTAAGAAATGCATGCAATGACTAACTTGTTGTACTTTTGTGGTTTTGTTGTCTTAATGATTTCTGAGCAGTTTTAGCTACAGAATGTAGTCATTGTGTAGCCAGTTACACATTCCATAGCCATTTTGGTGTTTGAACATATTACAAGTGTCATCTGAAGAAAAATCGTATATGGTTAGATTCTAAATATTTCCTATATCATTCCTTGTCATCCACGAAGGCTACGTCAACAACTAGAGATGCTTATGCACATGGTCAAACCAAAAGTCCGAGAAGCAGATTTCTATAAGGATAAGGACTCTTGATTTTCTTTCAGCAAATCACGAGTCCTAAAAGGATTTTTAGTTTGATTTTGAATTTAGAATACACATGTGCCTACTTTCATTCAATATCAGTTATGTAATTGCCTATAAATTTAGCTCAGTCAGACCGAGAAAAAAAGTTAACTCTTATTTTGTTAATACTATGATACTCCGTTCCGAAGTATTTTTGATAATAAGAAGAAGCATAAATTTGATGCTGTATTGAAGAAAAACTTGAGGAGTTAAAGATTTTTATGCCAATTTGATAGCAGAGGGTCCCTGCTATCCAAGGAGGCTTCCACATGCTTTCTAGATAAGTAGCTTTTAATTTTGTGTTGTCATATTTCTTACTTAGACATTTTTCTGAGTTCATATCTTTTAGTATCATGTCTTGCATTGTTTGTTTAACTAACAGATCCTCATGATGTTATAGTTAGTCCTTTCTTAAAAAGCTTTTCCAACATATCTCTATTCAGTGAATGGATTTAATTGTGACATCTTGAGTTACCAGCACTTTAGCCCTGTTATTTAGATTAAAAGATCCTCAGTATCCTACAGCCATTCTTTTTCTTAAAAAGCTTTTCCAACATATCACTATTATGCGAATGAGATTTGGTTGTATTATGTTGAGTTAATTGGCATTTTATGTTCTACATTAGATAAAAGATCCTCATATTGTTACAAACAGTCTCTTCTCAAAACTGTTCTAATAAATCTCTAAATCACAGAAAAGGCCTAATTGTAATACTGTGGGTTACTTGCTGTTTAGAAGATCCTTATTTCATTATATCTAATCTCCTTCAATAAAATTTTCCAATAAATCTCTAGCTGATGAACGAGACCTAGTTATAATGTCATAAGTAGTTTCAAGTATTCATAGGATATCCTTAGCATATTATAGCAATTTTCTTCTCAAGCTATTCCAAAATATCTCTATCATATGAATAATATTGCTCTATAATATTCTAAGTTGCTGTCTATTTCTAGGAAGATCCTCATCACATTGGAGTTCAATCTCTTTCACAAATTATTCCAACAAACCTCTAACTAAAAGGATCAGGTTGAAATATAATGTCTTGAGTTACATTTCATGTTCATTTGCAAGCTAGAACATCCATGGATTAGAATACTCTGTTTTTCATCATTTTCCTAATTAGGGACAGAATTTACAACTAAACTCTGTTTTGAGTCTAAGGTTCCCTTTTCTTTTCTTTTTGACATAGATTTGATGTCATCTTCTGAACATAGAGTAGCATACTAAAACTCAAACATAACAAAACTCAAAAACATCAACAAAATACTGAAAACAATGAAATAAGAATAAGGATATTTATGCACATATAGTGCAAGTATACCTCATCAGTTTACAAGCCCTAGTCGATAATTTATGCTATCAATTTAGGAGACTGAATTGACTAAACATTTTGGAGCCATTGCCGGGGAGGTATAATTAGGTAGCCTTATTTCCTATTTCCCAAAAAAAACAATGATATGCGTAGAGAAAGAGATTCTAGGGGTAGATTTGTAAGAGGCAGAAGTTTAATTCCCACAACTCCACTCACTCCATCAAGACCAAGAAGTAGCACACCTCCAACTCAAACTCACATTCCATACTATACTGGTCATAGGCTTCCAGAAGTCTCAAGATCAGATATCCCATCAGGAAGATCCCCCACTTCATCCACTGAAGCAATTCTAGAGGAAGAAGATCCAAGGACTCCTACAGAACGGATAACCTTTTTCACTTCCATAGGGGAATATATTCCAGCAGAATAATTACAAATCCCTAGTGAAGAGGAAGAAGAGGACTATTTCTTCAATATACCCTTAATAGAAGAACCAATAGAACAACTAGCTCTTCCAACTGAACCCTATATAAGGTCAGAAGAGTCTATCATGGCAGAAGAAGGGGAAGGAGAAGTCTTTAATGGAGAACATACACTATTTGGAGGAGGTAGAGGAAGAGGAGGAGATAGAGGAAGAGGTAGAGGAAATGTAGAAGGAGGAAGAGGTAGAAGGGGAATTGGAAGTCCTTTTGGATTCCCTATAGTAGATGAAGAGACTAATGCAACTATGAAAAATATCTCACCTTTTGTTCTTCCAAACTTTCATGGACTAAAAAGTGAGGATCCTGAAACCTTCTTATTTGAATTTGAAGTTCTATGTAGAACCTATGATTATCTACAAGATGCTCAGAAACTTAAACTGTTCCCTTCAACATTGAAAGGAGCAGCATTAAAATGGTTTATGAGTTTAATCACTAGGTCTATTAGGACATGGGATGAAATGAGGAGAGCATTTCTAGATAGATACCTGGATTACTGTATACCAGTCAATCATAAGGAAGAAGTGTTCAAGATGATGCAAAAAGAGGATGAAAATCTGGAAGATTTGTTGGAAAGATTCAATTATAACATCAAGAGGGCAAAAATCGAAACCCTATATCAAGAAACTTTGAAATCTCTCTTGTTGAAAACAAATAGGGATGAATGGATAGATATTCTCAATATGATGGGAAAAGGGGACATATCTCAGCTTCCATTACCTAATATAGTTGAATTATGTATCAATCTTTCAAGAGGAAAATCTAAAATTCTAAAAGGACCAAGAGACCATGCTCTTGCAAGGGCAAGTAAATCTGCAACTGGAACAATAAGTAGGGCAGAAATAGGTAATATGCTTGATGAATTCAAATCTGACATTCTAGGGAGTCTTAGTGAACAAATAGACACCCTTAAGTTACAAAACAAGCAAAAAGCCGAAGCTGATGCCTTAGCAATATTTTTTCCCAAATGTAGGAAGAAGCATGTCTTGAGAGAGTGTCCTTTAGATGCAAAAGTAATAGAGACTTGTGAAATTTGTTCAGAAAAACATAAGACCAAGAGTTGTCCTTCACTTCCTGGTCTTAAGGTTGTCTTTCAAGAAGAAACACCCACAAATTCCATAGAATCTCTTAACTTTGTCTCTAGAAGAGCTTGGCAAGGACCTCAGACACATGGGTTTAATAATCAAATGTATAATCAACCCCAACCAAATTGGAACTCTTGGCAGCAACCTTGGCCCCAATTTCAAAATCCATCTCAACCTTGGGCACAAGGAACAAAAAATCCTTATGGAAGGTTCTCCTAGTATTATCAATATCCACCTTCTTATCCCTCTTATCCAACATATTCAAACTTTACCCCTCAATAGAATCCACAACATCAAAACCAAAATCAAAATCCACCACTTCTATTACCATTTCCCCAAAAAGAAAATCAATTGCCTGCCTAGCCAATACCAAACCCCAACAATAAAAACCCTAAGAATACATATATGATAGAAGGTCAAAAATTCCCAGCCTATTTTATTACTCCTTTAGACCTTAATGATGTTCAACTTAGGTCCGAAAGAATACTTGAAAAGAAGAAACCTTCTGTAATTATACAAGAGCAAAACAATTCTGAGGAAGATTCTCTACGGGTACATAAAAGTCTTGAGGGAAGTACATCTTTTCAAGACCAAAATATTGAAAAATCAAAATAGAAAGAACCAATAATTTCAACTCCTATATTAGAGAAGCCATCAACATCTACTTCTACACCTCATTTTCCAAAAAAAATTACAAATTGATAGGGGTGTAGAGAAACAAATTATGATGCCTAACTATGATTTCCTAGATGAGTTAAGAAATGTTTTTATTAATATTCCATTATTACAAGCTATCAAGGAAATCCCAATCTTAGCAAGAACAATAAAGGATTTGAGTATGAAAAAAACAGGAAAAAGAATAAAAGAAATAAAGAAAATACAACTGGTAGGAAAAATAGCAAATATAATGATAGGTAAGATTGCCATTCCAAAGTATCTAGACCCAGGAAATCCAGTTGTTAAAATACACATCAATGGAATTGAAATCCAGAACACAATTATTGATTTAGGAGCAGCAATCAATATCATGAGTAGGCAAATCATGGAAAAACTAAAACTTCCTAATCTTCTTTTTACACCCACACTGCTACAATTAGCAGATAGATCTGTGATCAAACCAGATGGGGTAATAGAAGACATTCCAGTATCCTTAGATTCTTGGGAGTATCCTGTGGATTTCATGATCCTAACTCCTAAAAATGATCTAGGAGGACATCCTATTATATTAGGAAGACCTTGGTTAGCTACAGCTGATGCTTTCATTAGCTGTAGATCTGGTGATATGTACATCTCTGATGGAAGTTAAACCAAGAAATTTACCTTGTATCCTCTAACAAGAACAATCACAGAATTAGATGATACTCAGTGGATTGATGATGAAGAAGATATACAACCTCTCTTCACTATTTCAAAAATTAGTGAAGATAGTCAGATTCTGAATACTTTGGAAAATTATGAATCTTCTTCAGAATTTAAATATGAACAATTTCAAGAAGAATCTAACATTGAGCTATTATCATCAAGAATCTTTACTCCATGGAATAATTTGGCAGCTCTGCAATTGAAATATTCCCAGGAAAAACTTTAAACATAAACAAAAACCTAGAGAAATTTCAACAGGAAAAGCTAGTCAAAACATTACAGAGACACTCTTCTGCATATGCTTGGGAGTACACTGACATGAAAGGGATCAATCCTAAGACTTGCACTCATCATATCTATATAGAGGAAAATTTTAAACCAATCAGACAACCTCAGAGAAGGATGAATCCAAACCTTAGGGAGATTGTTAAAGAAGAATTGCAGAAATTGTTAAATGTCAATTTTATTTATCCCATTTCAGATAGTCAGTGGGTCTCTCCTTTGGTGATTGTACCCAAGAAGAATGGAAAATGGAGGGCATTTATTGACTACCGAGAAATGAACAAAGCTACTCTTAAAGACCATTTTCCCTTACCTTTCATAGATCGGGTGTTAGACACATTAGCAGGCAAGAAGTACTTTTCATTTTTGGATGGGTTCAATTGCTATAACCAAATTCAAGTAGCACTTGAGGATCAAGACAAAACCACATTTACTTGTCCTTGGGGTACTTATGCCTACCGAGTATTGCCATTTGGATTATGCAATGCACCTGCAACATTCCAAAGGGCAGTATTAGGAATCTTTTCAGATCTAATACATGACTGTGTAGAGGTATACATGGATGACTTCACAGTCTATGGAAACACATTTGAAGAAGCCTTAGAAAACTTGGAAAAAGTTCTAAAGAGATGTAAAGAAGCAAATCTTTCATTAAGTCATGAAAAGTGTTTTATGATGTTTACTGAAGGGATTGTTCTAGGACATCACATTTCAGGAGATGGGATCAAAGTTGATAAGTCAAAAGTTGAAGTCATCTCCAGACTACTAGTTCCAAGTTGTCAAAAATATGTTAGGAGTTTTCTAGGATTTACAGGGTATTATAGGAGATTTATAGAAAACTTCACTAAGATAGCATCTCCACTTTTCAAATTACTTACCAAGGACTGTGAATTCAATTGGAATCCTGACTGCCAGTTAGCCTTTGAAACCCTAAAAGAAAAATCTCTGAAGCACCTATTTTAAGGGGAGCTAACTGGAAATTACCTTTTCATATTTCAACAGATGCCTCAGATACAACTTTAGGAGCTGTATTGGGACAAAAATACCTGATTCCTTATGCCATATACTATACAAGTAAAAATTTGACTCCTTCAGAGTTGAATTATACTGTAACTGAAAAAGAGTTCTTAGCTGTTGTTCATGCCATAAATAAATTTAGACACTATATAACAGGCTATGAAACTTTTGTTCACACAGACCATTCTGCAATTAGGTACTTAATGAACAAATCAATTACTAATGGCAGAGTCACAAGATGGTTATTGCTTTTACAAGAGTTTAACATCACCATTCTAGATAGGCCTGGGAAAAAAAATACAGTGGCTTATTTCCTATCTAGACTCCAAAACATTAAAGACAATACTCCAATTGAAGACAAATTCCCTGATGAATATCTCTTTGCAATTACCACTCAAACTCCTTGGTTTGTTGATATTGCTAACTATCTAGTTTCAGGAAAATTTCCTTCAATTATGAATACAAGAGATAAAAGAAAGATCATTTATGACAGTGCAAAATATTCATGGATTGCTAATGAGTTATACAAAACAGGTCCAGATTTCATTATCAGAAGATGTGTTCGAGAAGATGAGATGCCTAAGATCCTCAAAGCATGTCATGATGAACCATGTGGTCGACACTTTGCTGATAAGAGGACAACTTATAAGATCCTTCATTTAGGATATTATTGGCCATCCCTCTTTAAGGATGCTAAAGAGTATGTTAAAAGGTGTGACAGTTTCCAAAGGGTAGGGAAACCTTCTCCTTTAGGTGAAATTCTACTGCAACCTCAGGTACACATTGAACCCTTTGAGAAATGGGCTTTGGATTTTGTAGGACCTATTAATCCTCCATCAAGACAAAAGAAATATATATTAGTTTGCACTGATTATGTTACCAAATGGGTAGAGGCCAAACCATTACTTTCTGCTACTGAAGCATCTGTAGTCAATTTTCTTTTTGAGGATATTTTTACTCATTTTGGTGTCCCAAGAGAAATTGTTACAGATCAAGGAGCTCAATTCACATCAAAGCTAGTGGAGAAAATGGTAGAAAATTACAAAATCAGACACAGAAAATCTACTCCCTACCATCCATAATCAAATGGCCAAGTGGAATCTACCAATAAATTCATTGAAGGGATCCTAACAAAGACTGTTCATTTACATAGGAGAGATTGGGCAGAAAGGCTTCCTGAAGCCTTGTGGGCCTACAAAACTACATGGAGAAACACAACAGGTCACACTCCTTATGAACTTTTTTATGGAAAACAAGTCTTGTTTCCCATAGAGTTTCAGATCCAAACTTTCAAAATGGCAGTCCAGTTAGGACTTGATCTAACAGAAGCACAGAAGCACAGATTGGAGCAGATTAATGAGTTGGATGAGATCAGACAAGATGCAGTCCAGAGAACAAGCATAGTCCAACAACAAAGGACTAGATGGCATGATATACATCAAGGAAAAGAAATTTAAAGAAGGTGACTGGGCCCTCTTATTTGATTCAAAGTTCAAAGATTTTTCAGGAAAATTTAGAACTCATTGGCTTGGGCCATATGAGATTGTGAAAATCTTTGAAAATGGAGTAATAAAAATCAGGACAATAGATGAAGGAAATGTATCTTTTCTTGTAAATGGACACAGATTGAAATTGTATCATAAGCCACTTTCAAGAGAGGAATTTGTCAAGAAATTTCAAGATAACATTGATATGAAGTTAGTGAAGAAGAATTCTTCTTCTTCACTAACTTAATTGTATTTTTCTTCAATCATAAAAAAAGGGTCTAAACATGAAAACCAATCATTGATTGGCATGTTTATACAGAAAATATAAGGTGAAAATCAGAATTTTTCTCACACTTTGGATTTTCAAAATTGTTCTTTTCTGCAATTTAGTATTATAAAATCATAAGTTGCAGATTCACTTTACATATTCATGATCCATTTCATTCATTCCATCCATATCTCACCTTATCCATATTTCATTTCACTACATATTCATGATCCATCTCATTCCATTCCATACTTCACTTCATTGACATTTTCACTTCATTCCATTCACATTTCACTTCATTCCATTCCATATTTTAGAGTTTTTACAGGTACATTCTGTAGTTACCTATTCTGCAGCCAGACCTATTCTGCAGCGAATTGATTCTGCAAAACTTACTTCAGTAAACAGAGGATGAGTCAAAGAAGGTTATGGAGCCTAAAAGAGAAGTATTTCTCAGATGAAAGGCAAAAGCACATCGAAACAACAAATATTTAAAAAGGGCTAAGGTAAGACTGTGTGAAATTATTTTTGATAGCAAATCATTAAAGGTATATTGTGGTTAGGTCATATGTTTTCCTAAGTTATTTTATGATTAGAATTGATCAAACCCCTATCATAACAAATCATCCCTCGACCAAATCCCTCTCATCCCGCTCCATAAAAAATCATCATTAATTGAAAGATAACGTTCATAACCTAGAAGCGACCTATTAGGTCACGTCATCAGACCATAGCATTCATTGATGATTTTTGAAAATCTTCATAAGATTTCTTCGTGGTCATTCGTCCCATATCAAACTCTTAAACCCGATTATCCTCATGATTTACCACTACCCTATTCCGTTCACATCCACTCACTGCTATTTCTTTCCGTAGCCAATACTCATCTGCAGAGAAGTCATTTTAGGGTAAGACAACCCTTCACAGTTTCTTTGGATAGAAGAACAGGAACAAAGTAGTGAATTGAAGCCAGAGAAAGGAAGCAATCTTTATCAAGAAGAAATGGGGCTTATTGTAAGGTCAGAGCCAATTGGAACTAAGTATTTAGAAGGATACCCTCAGATTAAAGGGTTATTACAACAGGCTGGATGGTTGAGTTTTATAGAGAAGTTTAATGGATTCCACAAAGAAATCACAAAGTCATTTTCCAGGTCGTTCAATGGATCAGAGGTGGAGATTGGGGATATCAAATTCACCATCACAGAGTCATTCATAGCAGAAGCAACAGAGTTGCCAAGACAGGGAGAACGTTGGTTTAAAAACAAAGAATTTCATAATGAGGCTTGGAGACAAATGCTGAAAAATCTAGGCATGGACACTGTAATGTTCAAGAAAGGTATTCCTAGTTCAGCTTTGAAGAATAAATGGGGGAATATGCTATTAATTTTACAAAAGTTCATAACCTGTGAAGGCAGATTTGGCACTTTGTATGTATATCATATTAGACTCGTGATGAATTTTCTAGATGAAGAAATAAATCTTCCCTTTTTCATACTTAATAGTTTGAAAAGGATGTCCTCAAATGTCCAGAAAAGGCTTCAGTTCTTAGAAACTACCTTACATCATCATGGCTTAATTAAAATATTAATTGAGTATCATTTGAAGAAGATAGGAGATAATTGGGAAGAATTCCTCCTAAGGAACCATTTTGAAGAACCAAGAAAAACATTGTCTAAACAAAAACCTGTGAGAAGAAGTAGGAGAGGAAAAGATGTTAAAGCTGTTGAAATCAAGCCTAATGTATCAACACAGGAAGACAGTGATGAAATAATCTCTGAAAATTTGGTAAAAATCAGGAAACAACTCAAGAATAAAATGAAGGAGGAGTTAACAAATGAATATGTTGAAGGAGAGGATGTAAAAGATGAAAATCCACCCAAATTGAGAAGAAGCTCCAGGCTTAAGGGCATGATGAAAAAGACATGCATTAAGGGAACTGAAATCATAAACATTGAAGAAGAAGAAATTCCAATCCAGGCACCAGTTGACAGATCTCCTGTATACCAATATGTAGAAAACCTTGGTAGAGGAACCCCAGATGTAGATCCAACTCAACAACAGTTTTAGGACCATGTGGAATCATTAGAGATAAAAGCCTCAGAGAACAAAGAAAGATCCCCCAGTCCACAAGAACCTCCAATTGAAATATTAAAAAGAGACAATTATGAATTGGAGATATTGAATAACCATATTAAGAATGAAAATGAAATCCTAAGGGAGCAGGTTAAATTGAAAGGCAGCATTAACAACACTCTCTCTCAGAAATTGGAAGAATTATATAAAGCAAACAAGAAGTTGAAGAAAAGAAACAGGAAATTGAACAGGGCACTCATTAATCTGAAGTTCAAAACACTCATGAGGAAACCTAGGATGGCATTAACTACCAGAAGAAGCAGAAAAAGGAGGTTAGATGTTCTTGTAAAGGTATCAGTACAAATGGAATGAAATTGCATGAGGACATGCAAAAGTTTTGCAGTGGGTTTATGTTGAGCCCTAAAAGTGTCTTCTCCTTTGCCAAATTCCACTTCATCTTATCATTCCTTTTGTCATTTTATAGACCTAAAGATCAATAAGAATGATTAAAATCACTTAATGAATACATGCAATGACTAACTTGTTGTATTTTTGTGGTTTTGTTGTCTTAATGATTTCTGAGCAGTTTTAGCTACATAATGCAGTCATTCTGTAGCCAGTTACACATTCCGTAGCCATTTTGGTGTTTGAACATATTACAGGTGTCATCTGAAGAAAATGCATATATGGTTAGATTCTAAATCTTTCCTACATCATTCCTTGTCATCCACGAAGGCTGAGTCAATAACTGGAGATGCTTATGCATGTGGTCAAACCAAAAGTACGAGAAGCTGATTTCTATAAGGATAAGGACTCTTGATTTGCTTTCAGCAAATCACGAGTCCTAAAAAGGAGTTTTAGTTTGATTTTGACTTTAGAATACACATGTGCCTACTTTCATTCAATATCACTTATGTAATTTCCTATAAATTTAGCTCGGTGAGACCGAGAAACAGAAGTTAACTCTTATTTTGCCAATACTGTGATACTCTATTTTGAAGTATTTTTGATAATAAAAATAAGCATAACTCTGATGCTATATTGAAGACAAACTTGAGGAGTTAAATATTTTTATGCCAAATTGATAGCAGAGGTCCCCTGCTATCCAAGGAGGCTTCTACATGCTTTCTAGATAAGTAGCTTTTAATTATGTTTTGTTGTATTTCTTACTTAGGCAATTTTCTGAGTTCATATCTTTTAGTATCATGTCTTACATTGTTTGTTTAACTAACAGATCCTCATGATGTTATAGTTAGCCATTTCTTAAAATTTTTCCAACATATCTCTATTCATTGAATGGATTTAATTGTGACATCTTGAGTTACAAGCACTTTAGTTTTTGTCATTTAGATTAAAAGATCCTCATTATCCTACAACCACTCTTTTTCTTAAAAGCTTTTCCAACATATCACTATTATATGAATGAGATTTGGTTGTATTATGTTGAGTTAATTAGCATTTCCTATTCTGCAATTAGATAGAAGATCCTCATATTATTACAAACTGTCTTTTTCTCAAAACAGTTCCAATAAATCTCTAAAATCACAAAAAATACCTAATTGTAATACTGTGGGTTATTTGTTGTTTAGAAGATCCTTATTACATTATATCTAATCTCCTTCAATAAACTCTTCCAATAAATCTCTAGCTGATGAACGAGATCTAGTTGTAATGTCATAAGTAGTTTCAAATATTCATAGGAGATCCTTAGCATACTATAACAATTTTCTTCTCAAGCTATTCCAAAATATCTCTATCATATGAATAAGATTGCACCATAATATTCTAAGTTGCTGTCTGTTTTTAGGAAGATCCTCATCACATTGGAGTTCAATCTCTTTCACAAATTATTCAACGAACCTCTGACTAAAGGATCGAGGTTGAAATATAATATTAAATTTAAACAATATTTCATTTGCAAGTTGGAACATCCATGGATTAGAATTCTCTATTTTTCATCATTTTTCTAATTAGGGACATAATTTACAATTAAACTTTGTTTTGAGTCTAAGGTTCCCTTTTCGTTTCTTTTTGACATAGATTTGATGTCATATTTTGAACATAGATTAGCATACTAAAACTCAAACATAACAAAAGTCAAAAACATCAACAAAATACTGAAAACAATGAAATAAGAATAAGGATATTTAGGCACATATAGTGTAAGTATACCTCATCAGTTTACAAGCCCTGGTCGATAATTTATGTTATCAATTCAGGACATTGAATTAACTAAATAGTAGGCTTCCGGACCCTTGCACTTTTTGTTTTCCTTTCTTTGCTGTTTGGAGGTAGTGGAGATAACTACTCGATACAGTGCAATATGTACTACCTCCTCGACTCACGGCTGCACGTCGGTATCGGCAGGAGTCGGTGGTCATCATTACCGGGGTGAATCCCAGCCCCGGTGGCGGCTCTCGGAGAGATGGTTTAGACATGAGATGTACAATAGACCCGGATGATCCTAAAGCATAATCCTATGGATCATAGACGAGAAAAAATATATAGAATCCTCATCAGGCCAAACCCGCACATAACCCCGAAGAGTTACTAATGGTCGGGTGAATTGTAATGGACACTTGCCATCGGATAAATGCTACAAAATTTCAAGAGATCGCTTCATTAAACGGCGGCCACACCCATACTAAGTCAATGGTAACTTTAGCTTTTTACACAATTCCTCTTGTCCCAACGAAGCTAGTTCTCGCACCTCTATGTGCCCAAAGCACCCTAAGACTCCCGGCGCACCTATTGTGCTTTGAGCTGACATTTGCGCCCTCTAATTACCGCTGCGGGCCTCCTAAGTTGCTGGCCGCCTCCCCATCGCATACACGATCATACTAAAGTGTTATGGCGAGACTAAACTGCCTCATTCCTTCATTATATAGTCATTTGACCCGATATGGTTTGAGCCGGCCAGCATTGATATATGTTGGAGATCATATCATTGCGCGGGGTGGCTAACCTTGTAGCTCCACCATTTTTGATTTCCTTAATTGTATAGGGACCAAGCCGGTGATATCGGAACTTCCTGGATGTTTCGCAAATTGGCTATCATATAACGAGGACCTAGGTCACCCCTCTGCGAATGTCTTCGAATATGTCGATCATGTCGGAGGGCCTTATCATGGGCCTTCGGAACTGTTAATGGAAATTAGAAATAAAGCTGATCTTCCTCCAAAGCCATAAGGCATGCTAAATTCCTCCTCCATGATGTCGGGTTTTTCTATGTTTTGTAAATCTTTGCGATACATGGATTGGGAGCAATATACTCCATTGGCATAATGGCCTCCTTGCCATAGACCGGCCCTAAAGGAGGTTTTCCCTACCGATTTTTGCGGGTTGTACGGTAGACCCCAGCTTAGATGGGATGTGTACGTCCCAATAGCTAAAATTAGCATTGCGGACCTTAGTCATTGCTTGCTCCAAAATCTTGTTAAAATCTTATAACGCTCCATTTTCCTTTGTGGATGATATGGGGTGCTTTTTGCATGATGGATCCCAGGAACTCTTTAGTCAATGCTTGGATTGTTTCATTAACAAAGTGCGTACCTTGATCGCTCATAGGATCCTTGGACATCCCAATCGATTCAAAAATCTGCTCAAAGATGAAGTATGCAATGGTATCTAACGTACAATCCTTTATCGCTTGTGCTTCGGCCTCTGATTTATAATCGAGTGGCGATGTGTTATAGCATTTACATCTTTGCTACACGGTGGGTTGATGGGTCCCACAAAATAAATCACCCATTTTCAAAGGATTGTAATGCTACTTATAGTTTTAACGACATTTCATCTCTTCGTGATGGCTTTCCCGCCCGTGACCCACGTATTGCGAACGTACAGTAGTCGTGAGAGTCCCTTTATGGAGGGTAGGCCACCATAGTCTGACCCATAAATCTTTCGTCATTTCCTTTTAACGTAGTGACCCCCTACGATTCCGTCATGAGCTTCTGCCAAGATATCATGTTGTTTGTACTCAGAACATACCTACGCAACACTTCATCAATGCCTAGTTTATACAATTGACCGATGAAGTGGAAATATACCACCAGAGTAACGAACTCCTTCTTTTGTTGTAATGAATGATACACGGGTGCCATTCTTGTAGTTATAAATTGGATGATATCAACAAAGTGTGCATCATTGACTCCTAATGGCGAACAAGCGTAGTATTCGAAACAACCCTTCCTCCAAGCTAGTAGGTTCTTTACTTTGTCTCAATTTGGGATAGCTGATCAGGCCCAACGTTCAAGCTTCCCTTTTGTTTTGACTATGATTTCAAAATTGTATTCTTGAAACGGCGGCAACCATTTGCAGATTCCCCTTGTTATAAAAAAATATGACCTAAATAGATTTCTCATCAAGTAGACTCACGAGTAACTCTTGAGCCAATCTTTTGGTGAGGCTTAAGCCTCCTCAACTTGAGAGGGCTCTCAATAGGTTTAATATTTTTGATTAATGATTAGATGGCTAACTCTAGGAATAAAGGATAAAAATGTATAACTATTTGAATCAAATATTATTAAACACTCATTGGGCCATGGAGTCAAGATAGTCTTCAACAAAACATCATAATCACATTGTCAAACATGGAAGTGAACGCAGAGTCTAGGTTTATGAAAATAGTAACACAATGATAAAACATAGTCTATTTTGCATGTGAAGGAAGTTAGAGCATTGTCAAATGAATTCTACAATGCTTACATACAAATACTACTTTGCGGGTAAGGTAATTTAAAAACCATAGAAAAATGATACACTTAAACTCCTTTTGAATCTTGAGTAGTCAATGGAAATCTTTGTATTAAGTTGAGAAGAACACAATGACATACGATGCTCAGTTTCCTTGCTAATGAAAAATGCCAACCTTGACAAATTCGACCTCATGCTTCATATAGAGCATTTAAATCATTGGATTCCATGATCACTCATTAGGATAATTCGAATTTCCATTCATTTCTTCACTCATAAAACAAACTATTAATTACAAGTGACAACTAAAATATCTTTTAGAGTCCTAATACAAATAGGGTAAACTCCTAAACATATTTGAAACAACCTTATCTAAACCTTTAATGCTTTCTTGACGGCTTAAAATCCATGTTTTCGAACTTTGATGTCCTATTTTATTTGTAAACCTACTGATTCATGTCAACTTCTTGTCCTAAAAACCGGGGAGACAAAGTTCCTGATTTTTTTATGCTAACCTCCATGTTTATCTTCGAGTAGCTTTGTTAACATTGATTACTTGTTCATATACGGCTCATGTGCTAATATTCCCTTAGAAAACTTTAATCCTTCACTTGTGTAGAGAAAATCTTCGAAAAAGTTAAAGGCATGAAATATGACTACGCTACAGTAACCCTATTTTAGTAAGCGCATATTTTACATTCTTATCAAATTTCCTTTAACCATTCTTTCTACTATTTTTCAATTGAGACTTCACCTATGATCTTCATCTTTCCACACCAGCGGAAACATTAAAACTTGAAACCCGTCAATCCTTATCTCCAAAATCTATATATAAAGTGCGAAAAAATCATCTTGACGGTTTCGTAGCGTGCTCTGGCTATGTGTAGGCTCTTTTTTTAACACGATCTTCAAAAATTTAAATTTTGAGGATATTCAAAGCTTCTCAGGGATTGATATCAACATCAAAAAAGAAAAAAAACTTAACTTTAAAGGTGTTTCTCCTCAAAATGGTCTTCTTCTTAATGACAAAATGATTTAATATTTATCATTCTTTGCCCATTATTACCCTTTTTCAATGTTGTTTGTATTTCTCTTGAGATCTTAATGTTGAATTTATAGGTCTTCAACTTTGTCTCCTTATCTTTTACGGTGGTGGCTCTCAATTGAGTATTCATCACTCTCACAAATCTTGCTTATTTTATTGTTGATACATTCCAAGTGAAATATTGTGTTTCACTTGCTAATGATTTCAAGTTGAATGAGATTTATCAAACTTTATTTGGAAATGAAAATGACACTTTTGAGACTCTAACCCTATCACTTACCCCTTAAAACATGAAATGACTCAAAACCTATCTAAGACCATGACTAGGAACAAGGTAAGAAAACTGTTGTGAAAGTTTAGAAAAAAACTTTTATGGTGATAGCAGTGGCTCCACTTAGGATAGTGTGGCCCTATGGTACGATAAGAACCCATAGGCTCGATTACTATCCATTTTGATAAAACAGAAAAAAAAAATTATTTGATTTGACAAGCATATTCTTCAAGCTGAGCAGTACTCACCTCGGGCTCAAGCTTGATACAATTATACTTGAAGAACCCACTTTGTACCTGCGAAAAGATTCTCATTCACCTTTGATATTATTTCTACCTCTACCTACCTAGCGGTGCGATTTTCCACTTTAACTCAAGGAACATGAAACTTCCAATGGTGTCATTGATCTGATGCGACATGAATCTTTTGTCTATGCTTGAACCAAAGTAAACGTGGTGAAATGACCAAGGCAACATGAGATGTGGTCTTCATAATGTAAATATAGCGGGAAATGGTATTGTAGAACCCTTCCATGTAGCCGGCTATAGGGTCAAAGAAGACATGATATTTTTGATGTTTCTCATGACATTCTCCAGCTTTGGAAAACTCATCCATGTTTTGATCAACCACACAAGACTTGTTGTGTACTCTCAGCGCTTTTCAAATTGATTTTCAAAAAACAATGTATGCTTCCTCAAACTCAAAAGAGAAAGGAAGCAACACCCTCCTTTACATTTTTCCATAGAATTTTTTTAAAAAGAATGATCATCATGAGAAGACTATATAATTCAATTTTATCTTTTGGAAAGGCTTGAATGTCCTTTTCAATGTTCTCTACAAATTTATCACAAATTGAACCTTATCTTCGACTTGCACTCAAATGATTTGATTAGAATAAAAGGATAAAGAAAAATTTTCACCCACTTCTTCATTAATGTAATCATCATTTGATATAGGTTGATGCAAGAAATGGCCTTGAAGAATCAATTTTTCCACTGCATCACATAGAGGTTTGTAGCAAGCATTTTCTAATATTTCCTCTTGTTGTTTGAAATGATTCTCATACTCCGATGATCAAAGGATTGACAAACCTGCGCAGAATTTTCCTCCAAACTCGAGAGGATGTGACATGATTTTCATAAGTAAAATCTTGTTGGAGTTTTTCATTTTCATCTAAGTGAGATATTATCCTTTCTTCTTGGTGTTATTCTTGTTGATGAAAGGTATTGTCATGAAGGGCTTTTTAAAATTTCCTCATCCATAGACTCATCTCATCTTCATAACAATTCTTCAAATATTGATAAAACTCTCAAAGTGTTTACAACGAGTATTTTACCATCGATAAAAGAGGGATGACACTCTTTATACATCTCATAAAATACATCATGGAAATAAGCAAGAGAATATAATGAACCATTTGGCAAGCTTTCATACTAAGACCATGCTTTTCCTTCTAAAGTGGCCATAAACATCTTCATGAGACAATATTTGAGAACTTAACCTTAAGACTCATTACATGGAACCTAACCAAATGAAGAGAAACACTTTCTTTCTTTTCATCTCTAAATATTTTAAGATCATCTAACCATTCAACCTTTGGCATAGGATTTGGAGAGAACGATTATGAGACCAATTCGGAGAATGGGGTATTCATTCTTGCAATAGAACTAATATTGAAACTTCATCTATCTGATCTTCAAGCGGTAGGTCTGGCTTCCAGAACAGTTATTTGATGTAAGATTATAGGGTGAAATCGCTCAGATGAAAAATACTTTAATTTCCATCTGCTCAAGTTCAGGCTGCAACACGATTTTTGGGAATGATTAATCTTCGGGCTCTCGCGGACACACCAAAATGTTATTACAAAATCCTAACCTTGATAGGTTGCTCATCGGAGTATACTTTGAGTAATAGCAAACAATATGGTGGCAGGCCAGCGCCTCCTCAACTTTGAGGAGCTCTCTCAATGAGTTTAGATTTTTGATTAATGATTAGATGGCTAACTCTAGGAATAAAAAGGATAAAAATGTATAACTAGTTGAATCAAAATATTATATGGCAAACACTCATTGGGCCATGGAGTCAAGATATTCTTCCAACAAAACATCATAATCACATCCAAACATGGAAGTCAAGGCACTTGGGTCTAGGTTTATAAGAAAAAGCCAGTCTTCTGATGATAAAACCTGATCTATTTACATGTGAAGGAAGTTAGAGCATTTTCAAATGAATTCTAAATGCCATAAAAATACTACTGCAAGTAGGTAATTGAAAAGCCATAGAAAAATGATACACTTAAACTCCTTGTGAATCTTGAGTAGTCAAACAAATCTCTGTATTAAGTTGAGAAGAACACGGTGACATACGGTAACACGGTTCCTTGCTAATGAAAAATGCCAACCTTGATGAATTTGACCTCATGCTTCATATAGAGCATATACGATCTTGGATTCCATGATCCATAATTAGGAGAGTCGAATTTCCATTCTTGACACCTATTTTATTCATAAAACAAACTATTAATTACAAACTGGCCAGCTAAAGCTTGTCTTTTAAAGTCCTAATACAAATAGAATTGAAACTCCTAAACATGTTTGAAACAACCTTATCTAAACCTTTAATGCTTTCTTGACGGCTGAAAATCCATGTTTTGAACTTTGATGATACCTCATTGCTTATTTGTAAACACTGTTGATTCATGACCCAAACTTGTCCTAAAACCGAGACGAGTTCCTACTTTTTAGCCCTTAACCTCATGTTTATCTTTGAGCGATTTATTAACATTGATGATTTTTTTCATATATTGTCACATGTGCTAATATTCCATTGAAAGCTGGATCCTCCCTTTTGTGCGAGAGAAAATCTTCGAAAAAGTGAAAAAGGCATGAAATATGATTGCGCTACGAATGTAGCCCGTTTTCGTAGCGCAAGTTTCACATTACTGCAAAATTCCTTTAACCATTCTTTCTTGTTTTGCAATTTGAGTCTTCACTGCGATCTTCATCTTTCCACCGGCAACATTAAAACTTGAAACCCATCAATCCTTATCTCCAAAATCTGTATATAAAGTGCCAAAAAAATCATCTTCACGCCGGTTTCGTAGTGCACTACAAAGCTGTTGTGCACGCTCTTTTTTTAACATAGTCTTCAAAAATTTTTAAGTTTGAGGATATTCAAAGCTTCTCGAGTTGATATCAACATAAAAAAGAAAAAAAAACTTAACTTTAAAGGTGTTTTCCTCAAAATGGTCTTCTTCTTAATGACAACTTTGATTTAAGATTTATCATTTCATACTGTTTCCATTTTATGATTTTCTTATCTTTAATCAGTATGGATTTCTCTTGGATCTTTTGTCTTCTAAATTTGAATTTATGGTCTTCCTTCTCCTTAACTTGTAATGATCTCTGAAATTAGGAGTACTCACTGCACCATAATCTTTAACTTCTTTATTATTTAGTGAAGTCCCAAGTGAAATATTGTATTTTTCCACTGCTAATAAGGACTGAGCTGAATAGGTTGTCAACTTCATTTTGAAGCAGAAATGGCAGTTTGAGATTTCAACCCTATCACCCACCCCTTAAAACATGAAATGACTCAACACCTATCTAAGACCATGACCGGGAACAAGGTAAGCGTCAAATTTTAGAAAAATAACTTTTTTATGGTGATAACACCCCCCCCCAAACAGGGCTTATTCACTAGGTACTTTAAAGTGAGTGATTTGTAAAAAATTTAAGTGTCCTCCTAATAGATAGTGCCAATAATTTTGTAGTGCATAAATCATGGCAAACCCTTCCCTCTCCATAGTGGAGAAATTTGTGCTCCACACTTGAGAGTTCCGACTAGAAAATGTGATAGGGTGATCAATATATCAAACAAGGATATGTAAGGACACTCCAGGAACAATCCTAAAATTCTCCCATGACTTTTGAATTCTTATTGTCAGGGAGAATGAGATGGAGTGCGAGACCATTTTTTCTTTTGAGTAGATAAAATCTCTTCGGCATTCGTCATCCCAAAAAAAATGACACATCTTTCTTGTAGAGGATTCTCCAAGGGTGTTATGATCAGTGCGTATCCATTTTTGAATAAATTTTCTATAGTAGCACGTATTTCGAGGATTGAACGTAGATATTTCTCGGTTGTAGGTATAGCTAGGTTGATATGCTACAAACTTTGCGAGGTCCACCATTAGCCTTGTTGGAAAACTATATGTCTAAGCAAGATCCCAAAACGTATGCGAAGATACACTTCTTAATATTCAAAGGAAATTTTGTGTTTTCGGCGGCACCCAACATCATGCGCGAGGTTTAAACACGCATCTTTACCAAGTCGAAGATAGTTTAGTCATCGAAATATACTTCGAATTTGTGGATGAATCTTTGAATACTTGCAATAACGACACAGCTGAGAAGATAGCAAGGGAATTCTTGAGTCCAAATGGCATGAGCATTATCTTTGGAAAGATCACCATTCTGTGGAAAATGTAGTCTTCTTTGGGGGATCTTCTAGTGAAATTTGGATTTGATGATATCAAAGAACCCATCGTCAACGAATATGCTTCTAGCCTCCTACACTATCCAGTATTTCATCGGAAAATGGTGTCGAGAAAGGGGTCGTGTACTCGGAAGGGCGTAAATTAACTTGTGTAAGTCCACATAGATCCATATTTCTCCTTTAGTTTTATTTTCTGAACTACCATCGAATTTACCCAATCGAGACTACTCCTTTGGCTCGATAATACATGCGACGATCATTTTGCTCAGGTTCCTCCTTAAACTTTTGTTTATGCTTGATTCATCGGTAAGTAGCTTTATTAGTTCTTGCTTATCGGTTTTAATGTGATGCACATCACTCCAAGGTACCTTGTAAACCCTTTGAGCTCTAAAAATTTGGTTGGGAATAAGTCACGAGTAGTATATCAAATTCAACCACCTTGCTTACGAGTTTCATCATCCCGGTAGTCACCAATCTTAGCCAACTTAAGTACATTTATTGCTAGGCCAATGTTGACTTCCTATGGTTGCAGAGGTTTTGTTACATCCACGATCTTGTAGTGAGGGCCCCAAAACTATGTGTTACCCCTCCAATTATGGGATAGAGATATTACGTGGATTCTCATCACATTCTTCTATAGCTATATTGGTACAATTCATAACGCACCGCATCTTGCATTTCCCATGTGACACCTCAGTATACCGGAGGAGATGGATTCATTGAACACGAATGCATATATGTCTTGCGAGGACTTCATCGAATACCTCCGAGCCCCCTATTAGCCCAAAGGTACCAATGAATGTGTCCCTTGAGTTTCCCGGTCGTAGGTCTGGTGATGTAGCTCTGCATCTAAGTACCATGGTAGGGATTGGTCCCAATGCAAGAATAAACAAATGAACCCATTCCTTCGGAAGTTTGGTCATGCCCATTTTTCATCTGGCAGAAAAATGTTTGTGTCGGTCCCCTGGGCCAAGGGGCTTCTTGACACATACCTCAAGCGGGACCTCGAATTGCGGGATCATCACGTCTGACATCCCTCCCGATCTGGAACACCTCATATGTTATCCCACCTTCTTGCATGCGTTGCGCGCATGGCAGTTAAGAGGCCCATAGCCTCCATTCTCTCGGGACCTTAGCTTAGATATGTGAAAATTCTTTATACTGCGACCCTTAATGAATATTTCTCACTCGGCGGATATGCAACGGAAGTCTAACGATTCTGGACAATGCCGTGGAACCTCATGCGATTAGTTTTTTCAATTGTTTATTTCCTCATCGAATTCAGAAAAAGCATTCGCTATATTTTTAGAATACGGCCTCCATCGAGTATAGGATTGATCCATTCCTCATCCCTTGCGGTTAGCTTATAGATATTTTATCTCTTCTTCCTTCCACAGCGGCTCGATTATCTTTCCTGGATTCTGCGGGGTCTAGTGGGTACGTCCACCAGAGTTCCCTCTCTTTCTGCAAACACCATCTTCATTTCTTCAAGTTGATAATTCCACCCATATCAATGGCCCAATCCAATAAGAGTATTTGAAGGTCCATCTTCTACAATACGGAATGACTTCAAAGTCGGCTCGTACCTTAGCCCGTAAATTATCTACGACAACCTTTAACAATCTCCCAATGGTATGATCTTTTGTTGATTAGCCATGCGCGATTGGATAGTAGACCATTCCAATTTAGGTTCTCCCATTCATTGCCAAGTATGTTTGGGTAGTACATTCACATCGGATCCCAAGTCTAGAATAACTTGCTCCATCTCATAATCATCGTCTGTGTGGTCGGTCGCATCTCTAGAGCGGGTGCGGGATTGCGAGTTGGGTTATGCGGTCCCCTTGCAAAGTGACCTAATTCCCCACAATTATAGCAAATTATTTGGCCTCTACCCCTACCTACACTTCCTCCTCACCCCCTCCCACACATGCCCCACATCTTGGGAGCCTCCCCTGCGGGGGATCTAGGTAATGCGGGGTCAGACTCTTCACCCTATATATGTCTCCCCGATCGATCATCATATCATACATTCGGTAGTTCTCTTCATCATGTCCTCTGAGACCTACAAAACCACCATTGGTGTTTACTTCTTGAAGTCTGCGACGAAGGCGGGCGGTGGTTGGTATCATGCGGCCTAGCGATACGGTAGTCATCGCACCATAGCGTCATCACTTGGCCCTACGGCGGCTTCCTAGGGCACGGGGCGGGTTCCCCGGCCTGGATGTAGTTTGTAATCGGTGGAAAATTATCTTTGGTGTGGCCATTCACCACCGCATCGTATGCACCATATTTGGTGGCCTCTTTGTCCCAAGCTCCTTGCGTAGATTACGAATCTCCATGTGCATTACTTCTATACGGCCTTGTATTTGTTGTACTCCTAAACGGGTATCATCTCTTGTGACTTCCCATTTCATGGAAACCTCCATTCCTCTTGTGTTTCAATGGCTTGATGACCCATAGGTACACGTAGGTGGGGCAACAACATACCGGTGAACAACTCGTATTTGCCTATCATCATACTAGAATCCTCCTTCTACGATTTCCTTCTTTCATCGTTGATTTTATTCCCATACGGACTCGGACAATCCTTGCTTGATATCTTTCGGGTCATTCACTATCGAGACGGACATAGGTTCTTGAGCCCTTTCTTTAATGTATTCTTGATTTCCTCAATAGTCGCATTCACACGTTGGTTAATGTATCTCCCACTGTACAAGTCAGAAGCTCTTCCCTCCAAAGAAAGGGATAAGCGCGCACTTTTCACCACATCACTTGCTACATTATACGCAGTCCATACGAATCTGCGACAAGCAAAGGCTGATCCATGTCCTCATCGGCCACACCTTTGAAAGTAGGGAGCTTCTGTGGCCAGGTGTAATAGCCACGATGGAACTAAGTTCTTTCCCTATGAATTCTTGTAGCCTTCGTCGATTCTTCTTAGGTTTCTAATACGGTTAGCTTCAAATGCTCTAAAATATTAATTAAACCAATATGCAAAACATCGATTAGGGATATAGTAACGATAATTCCTTCCCTTAATCGATGCAAGACTAACCAATATGGGAACTTGGAAGCAATAACCGAGTGTCCTCTATGAGTTGGTGATCTTAAAGCAAACGAAATGAAAGCAAACTTAATCTTCGTCAACGATGAAAATAAACTGAAAGACAAATACGTTTAGAAAGGAATAACGATATGAACAACAATTCTAATTCTAACGAATTAAGAAACTAATCTCAATACTCCAATCTTGTTGACAAAGCAAGATTGTAAGTAATTCATTGGAATGAATCATAAGTCAATGGAACAACAACACTTTATAAAAGATAGCAAGATGAATGAGATAGTAAATACGATCCTTGCTAAGATAGAATAGCGGTGCGATTCATTAACGTATGCATCAAATGCGAGATTCAATCCAACAAAAATCAAATAACTTTGTAATCGTAATGAATATAAATGCAATTATCACACAACATAAATAATAGAATAGAAATACAAACGGCGGATCGGCTACACCGAGTTGGGCCCTCAACCACGGACTCTAAGCACCGGCCCCGGGCTCTTGCGGAAGCGAAATGGAATGAAAATTCCTCTTTGTATTAATCAAAGTATGAATAGCTTTTACATCGGTTGCTCTTTGCTCACAAGGTAGGAGTCTGTTACAAAGGGAATTCAATAATCCATTGGTTTTCATCCTCTTGACTACACAATACATGCTCTCCTTTTATAATTAGAAAGAGGAGAAATTAAATAGCAAATATGATCTCCACCAACAATATTATGTTATTTCCCAACAACTTGATCAACCATAAAATACATTTCAACAAATATTTCAACAGAGGCAAAGGCGAATTTGGCTTCTTGTTGAGATTTGGAGGACAACGCAACAACAAATATGAGAAAATCGTTCTAAAAAAAAACCCTAAGTTTCTCTTAATACAGGCCGAATTTGGGCAAACCATTCTTTAAAAAATTTAATTGGGCCCATTCTAGACAAAACCCATGTTCCATATTTTCCGAGATTCTTCTTCATTTGCCCCGAATCTTAACCACAAAGCTGTCACTTATTATTCCAACGAATTTGAGTTGGAATATTTGATGATAATTTGGAGATAAAATCTTCAATGCGGAAAATATCTTGGAGGCTAAAATGGTGAGTGATATTACAAAATATATTAATAAACTATCATTGATAAAATCATGCATAATAATCATCAAATTTATTAAAAATAAAAGGAGAATAAATAATATTCATCCATAAGAGCATAAATCATTATAAGATGGATTTATATGATAGATTATAATAAATGACATGATAAAGAAGAGTAAAAATGGATGAAATAAGTGTTAAAAGTGGTGTATTCATGGCCCAACATACCCCCAAACTGAATATATTGCATGTCCTCATGCAACCCAAAGACAAAACCCATGTGTTAACCAAGCAAAGAAAATTGTTCATCCCAACTCATCAAATGGATGGAAAAAATGAATTTTTCCTCGAATAATGTAAATTCAATTTTAGCAATCTTGATAAAGGTATAAAAAATTTTATAGTTGACATTCAACTATATGTATATGAAGTTGCAAAAAAATGCAAAATAAGTAAAAGCAACCTTCATTAACCATTTTCTCAAAAATCAAATTGTTTTGATGCATGGATCATGAGATATATAAAAAAATGGTTGTAGGTGATAGTGCATAATTTTTGAAATTTTATGAACTAATTTAGTGTGAAATTATCTGGGTTTATGTATTTTAATGATACCTCTTTGTTATCCAGAAAACACAAGAATTTATTTCATAGTTTTAAAGATATATGCAAATCAATTTCTGCACTGTACAAAAATGAAATTGTATGCCTTAAACGAAAGAGAGTAGAAAAAATCTATCACGTGTGGCAATTCCCCCCCAAAGGCGGAAGAATTAGCATGTCCTCATGCGATGCTAGAAAACAAAAAGAGATGGTTGCTACAATCTGTTGAAATCTATGCTTGGTGTAAAACAACATGGAATAAGGGAGGTGTTGAGAATGAATAAGAATATCCATAGATGATAAATAATATTCTTGACATGGTCAAAGAAGAAATGAAGAGATCAACACTCCCCCAAACAAGGCGAGAAAGATGAGACATGTCTAAAAAAATGGAAGTGGTAAAGATGTTGAATGAATGATGATAAATAATGCTCAATGGATTTTCATGAAATTCTCTAAATTCATAATAAATTAGAATTATGCTATTTTACCTCAAGTGTTACCTCTAGAAAAATGTGGAATGACATGTAAGGAATCGGCGTTTGTTGAAGTTGATGTAAGTCGAGCGGATGCGAAAGTGATGCAAAAGGTGGAAGCCATGCAAGCACATCATGTACGAAGAATTGTGCGTGTTCACGGAGCCTTCGTTGTTAATTGCAATAGTGTGAGTGGAAGTCTTTGAATAGAATTCCCCCCCTTACTCATTGTTCTCCTATAAAAAAATCACAATTACGTATGCAATTTTTCTTGAATCCACGGTTTCGGTCTGGAATGGCAACGGATAAGATGTATGCAAAAAGTTCAAGCATAATTTTTTTTTATAAAAATGCGAGTATCAATATTGTGGCAAATAATCGTAGTAATAGAAAAGCGAGCATATTGCACAACAATTATGCAACATGGAAAGGCATACATACTTATGATACAATCGATGAAATTATAGCATTCTTGAAATTCATGCATGTGATAAATCGTAAACGAGATATAGAAGTGTTTTGTAATGATTCAAGGATAAGGAGAAGGACGGCTTAAGATAAACATAAAGGCAAATGCGTTTATTACCCACTTAAACTAATGTGATTGATTTATGACTGATTTTCATGTATAATGGATTCAAATCAAAGGTTAAGGATTCATACTTTCATTTGATATTTAAATAGAGATATAGGAAAAAGGGTTTAATATTACTATTGATGTGTATAAATGTGACTCCAATACCATCGGCGAGCTACATTTGCCCACAGTGTCCATAACCTTGACAAAGTTGCTCTCTCACCCTTGGAACCATTGTCCTTTATTTATCTTGTAAGGAAGTGCTTGTTAATTGTCATAGCGAGGCCATTGTCTTTGGCTTGGTGACGAGATAAATCACAATGCCATTCTTGGAAAGAAGTGAAAAGTGGGGCGAGCTGACTCGTGATGAGACCTCTGATCTGAGGACTTCTTAATTTTTCAATTGTCCATTGGACCATATCCTAGTTTGGTGGCCATGATGGAATTCCCGCCACTGCTCATATGAACATGGTAGGCGAGCAGTGGAGCTATCCTCCATGCCTTGGATTATAAAATTATTAATGAAATATGCAGATATTTTT
Organism: Pinus albicaulis; assembly: GCA_034641835.2. Classification (NCBI taxonomy): domain Eukaryota; kingdom Viridiplantae; phylum Streptophyta; class Pinopsida; order Pinales; family Pinaceae; genus Pinus; species Pinus albicaulis. The sequence goes on along the minus strand of CM076574.1, from coordinate 1,401,682,962 downwards.
CTTTTCATATAGCACTTTTCCTATTTATTCATAAGGATGGCTCAACCTCCTTAAGAGTAGGGATGGTGGAAGAAGTTTGAACAACTCAATAGAAAATAATATGCCCTTATTCCTACTCCATAAGTAAAAATCAAGAAAGCTATAAAATATGGGAAGAACCAACATGATAAATATAATCGATCATATGAATTTAGTGGTAGTAAGACTAACAAGATCATGTTATTGATTATGTTCCTTTTTCCTTTTTCTTATCATTACTAAATAGCTTTCTTAAAATGCTTGATTTCTTTCGATTTGCTGATTCTGGTAGCTCTAATTTGTATGATTGTGTATCCTTCCATAAATTGTATGTTTTTCTTTCAAAAATTTATGAAATTTTTTAAAAAATCCTCAAAAAGTTGCTCACGGACAAGAAAAATGCACTCAAAAAGTGTTGTTCCTTTGGAAAAGCAGTAAAAACAATACGTAGAAAATGTTGGTGTTCCTTTGAAAGGATGTTCCTTTGGAAAGGAATAGCAAAAAAGCTCACAACAATGCGATGTTCCTTTTCGAAAAGAACAACAAAAGTGTTGTTCACTTTGGAAAGGAACCATGAAAACTTTACGAATAGCTGTTGTTCCTTTCAAAGAAGGAACAACAAAAATTTCAAGTAAAGTAGAATGGTTCAAGAAATAAAATTCTATACAAAAAAACAAGCAAAGTAAAAGAAAACAAACTTTATGTACGGAGTTTAAAAGAAAAGTAATTTTTTTATTTTTATTTTTTATACGAAATTGGTGCTTTCTGAGAAGAATTTGGATTCTGCAATTGAAATTTGCATGGTGGGGTACTTATTTTTCAACTACCAGCATTTAGACACAAATTTCAATTTGAAGGGATCAACACCTAAAACACAAAAACATAAAAGAAATCGAGAAAAGAAATGACACTTTATTAAGTTACAACGCTGACTATGATGTTATTTCTAAATGAATATCAATCTATTAATGGGAAAAAAATGATCTCTTTAAAAAATGTTTTTAGCTGATAACATGAATCTTGAAATGGGAACCAATTCTTCATTTTGCTTGTTATAAATCTGTTAGGTAATAAAATGGACGAAATGCCCTTGTTTTGCCATTCTTTAAAGAATCACTCGTCCATAAATTGACCTTCTTTGTTCTCAGCAGACACACCCAAAAAAATGAGTCTCTACACACCCAATAAAAGATTAAATCATGAAGAAAGAGGTGTACGAGCTTCCTTAATCCAATAATTATGCAAAAAATAAACAAGTATTTAATCTGTAGAACAAATCTACGGAAAAAAGTAAAATTAATTTATTATGCGGGGAGAAGCGGTGACGATCATGTAACCAGCGGTGTTTCAATCATAACTTCTTCTTTTCGTCGATTCGGGAGTGACTCCAAAGCTGAATGAGAGATAATTAAAAGGTTTATCTCCAATAGAAACAACAGGTTTTAAAAATTCTATGTAATGGTATGTTAAATCTTAGAATAACCTGCATAATAGAGTTATTTTCGATTTTCCATCTTAGACCAACGATTGATATTTCAAGCATAAATTATTCGTTTTGATGGTGGATTGAAGTGATTAAAATTGTATGACCAAACTAGATTCATTTATTTATCTCCAATAGAAACAGGTTTTGAGGACAAGAAGAATTTATGGATCAAATACGTTAAGGAACAACCGAGAAAACGAGTTTCAAGAGTGTTGATTTATGATAGGCGATCAATATTTTGGTCATAAATTCCTCATACGATATCGAAATTGAGTGATTCAAATTGAGTTGTAAACTATATTCATAGAGTAATCTACCATAGAAATAGGTTTTTAAAATATAGTCATTTAGGCCTCCAAAAGCGAGCTTGTCCCAACTACTTGTTGTTGAGCTTCCTACTAGACACCATTGTTAATGTTTTGGTTCTAAATTTTCGTTTCAAATCCAAATAGAGTGATTCAAATTGGGTTAAAAAATTATACATCCAAGGATACTTATGATAGAAATTTTTTTAAAAAATATTCATTTTTTGGTCCCCAAACATAATTTTGTCCCAACTTTGTTTTCAGGAATTTCATCAAGCCCGTAAGCCAAAAAAATGATATTCAAACTATTTTTCCATATTAATGATAAAAATGAATATAAATGTTTGTAGAATGGTTATTTTCAATATATTTCATCTACATACACAAATAAATTAAAATATTTATCATCAATGTTGATTTCACGAGCGTGTTACCATGAAAACGACTATTTTTACAAAAATAAATAAAAGAAATGTGTTTGTTTTTATTTCTCTTTATTATTACTCCACTATCCTACTACGAGCTTGGAAAATGAATATGATTACGTATAAGAGTATTTCGAGTGGAGCCATTTGTAAAATAAGGCTTCAATTATGTACATACCCAAATTTGAAAAATGTATGTTAATAATAAAAATTAGGGTATGAGAAACCAACTTCCCTTGAAAAGATGGTGCCAAAAATTGTTGAAGTATGGAGTGATGTTGTAAACAAATGATGGAGTGAAACCAATCTTCAATATATTCTTTACTTCCTTGATTTTACATAGCCATCATATTATGAAGTTCTTGAGCTTTTAAAATGGTTTGTTGGTGAAAATTAGAAGAAACCTCATTTTCTTTTATAACTTCTACAATTTTTAGATTCGACACATTCTAAGTCTCGGTGTAGGTTTTTTTTCCAATGGTACATGTGTGAGATAGAATGAGATTACATGAAAGAATGGTCAATTTTGCAGTTCAACACTGTAAGCATGTTGTAGTGGTTTATTATGGTGAGGGTGTGGAATGAGTTAGGCGGGGAAGTTGTGTAAGGAATGGATCCTTTTGATGATGTAGTTGAATGGGTTGATTGGGTAGATTTTGATAGGCAAAAAGGCGTTGTGGAAAGAGCTGGACTATGTGTTTGTGCTACAAGATGAGGAAGAGTAGTCATGCAATCATAAGGTGAACCATGCCAAGCTTGTAGACGAGTTGGTGGTGGTTATGTTGAGATTAGCATGGTTGCCCTAACATGTGAGTATTCCATAACGAATTATGCAAGTAAGAGAACGGAGAGGAAGTGTTTTGAACCATGCAGCAGGCCATGATTTCCATGGTTTTGACCTTGTTGTAGCTTCCCCATGTCTTTGATATACTACTTTCAAATTAGATAAGGAAGAATGAGTATCATGGGTTCACTCCTTTGGTAATGGGAAAAACACTTCATCAAATTCTTGATTTCTCTGAACTGCAAAACATTCAATTGTGAATTTAAAGAGCTAATAAAATCAACTTTAAAATTTTCAAATAAAACATTGATTTCAGCTCTTATGTCTCTTGTTCTTGTAGTAAATTTAGAAAAGAAGAAGAAAATTCTCTATAATTCTTACCGGCCTTAGAAATTCCTCTTGAATACCTTATGCACAATTCACCAACATCATCATACAAATGCTTGAAAAACATCACCTTTTCCTATCGAATTTAAGATTTCTAAAAAATCATCTTTGATTCCTTTAAGAATGAGTGTTTTCAAGATCTCTTTTTCCAAATACTTGTACTTTGATGATTTTGAAGATTTGTATCGAAATCGCTCTACATAGTCCTCCAAGCTTTCATCTTCTTTTGTGTCATACCAAAAATATCTTCATTGGATTTGCAATAGTCTTGGTACTTCTTCAAGAATATGTTCTTCATGTCCTCCCATGTTTTGATGCGAGTTCCCACCTAGGTTCATGAACCATCGGGCTTGCTCCTTTTAGAGTAAGAGGAAACACTTTCAATCTTTGGTCGTTAGTACAATAATCTCATATCCTCTGAGAATTATTTAGAACTCAAATAAGAATATGTATTTGGATCTTCATTTATCAGCCATGAAAATTTGGTAGAGACAATGGGAGGAATTATGTGCATTTGTCACTCTCCTAGATCTTTGATAGGGAATTCAAAAGTTGCAATGTGAGCCATTTCTTACCATAATAAGTGTTCTTCGGAGTGTTTCTTTAAGAAGGATCATCCTTTCCAATGTTCCTGTCAATTGGTTAGTGAAATGGGTGGTGCAACCCCATCACCACTGGTGAAGTACAAGATTTTTAAAAAAATTTATACCTCTAAAATTAAAAAAAAACGCAAGCATTCATTTATACCTTAAGCTTTCACTCAGTGCACGCCTGAAGCGGGCCGGTGAACAAATTGTGTTTCTTAAAGAGAGAATCATCAGGTGAGATAGTTTATGGAAGAGAGAGAGGAAGACTCCTGTTCACTGACTTTGTAATCACCCAAAACTCGGTAACGGTTATTCCCTCTTCTATAAGCTGTGTTTCTTGCTCGATGCATAGGTTCTTACCTTCCATAATTAATACCCAATTCTTCCCAAGCGAGAAAAAAGAATTAATATGCATCACTCTTTCATGTGCCACTCTCCCCGGCTTAAGCGACACTAAAATGTCGAGGTATAAAAGGTGTCTTTTAATGCCTATTTATCTCACATTAATTATCAATCTGGGAGAAAATTTTTATTTCAAGAAGTGTACTAATTTTGAGCAACAATTTATCCATTAATGCCTTGTAATATGTAGTACAATGTTTCAAATGTAAAATTAAATGGATGCTTGAAAAATAAATCTAACTACAAGAGCATAGAAACTCAAATGCTGCGAAATCTTAATTAAACCAATCTGCAAAACATCAATCAAGGATACAATAGCAATATCCTTCCCTTAGAAATCGATGCAAGATAATCGATACGGGAACTTCGGAAGCAATAACAGTGTCCTCTACGGTTGGTGATCTTAAAACAATCGAAATGAAAGCAAACTCAATCTTTGTCTTTGATGAAAATAAGCGATTTGAAAGGAACAAAATCTGGAAAGGAATAGAAATATGAACAACAATTCTAATTCTAACGCAATTATATGACCAACTAATCTCAATACTCAAATCCTATTGACAACCAAGACAAACGATTCATTGGAATGAATCATAAATCAATTGAACAACAATGCTTTATAAAAGATAGCAAGATGAATGAGATAGTAAATATGATCCTTGCTAAAAGATAAATAGAGTTTGTGCAATTCATTAAGGTATGCATCAAATCCAAATTCAATCCAAAAACAATCAAATAATACCTCGCCAATCGTAATGAATCTCAATCACAAGTTATCACACAACATAAATAAAAGAATAGAAATACAAACAACGGAATTAGCTCCACCCCGGGGTCGGGCCCTCAGCCGTCGGTGAAAGCACCGGCGGGCTACTTGCGAGCTTGAGAAATGGAACGAAAATGCCTCTTTGTATTAATCAAATGTGAATAGATTTTACATCGGTTTCTCTTTGCTCACAAAGAGTCAAGGAATTACGGTGTTACAAAAGGGAATTCAATAATCATCCATTTTTTCATCCTCTTTAATACACAATACATGCTCTCCTTTTATAATCGAAAGAGGAAGGTAAATAGAAAATATGATCTCCCATAACAATATTGGATTGTTCCCAACAACTTGATCAACCGAGAAAATATATTTCAAACAATATTTCAACAAGAGCAAGGCGAATTTGGCTTCTGTTGAGATTTGGAGGACGGCGCAACAACAAATCTGAAAATCGTGCTCAAAAAAAATTTGTGTTTCTCTTAATACAGGCGAAATTTAGACAAACTTTTCTTTGTAAAAGTTAATTGGGCCCGTTACGGACAAAAAATCATCTTCCATATTTTCAGATTCTTCTTCCATTTACTTGAGAATCTTAGCCTCCAGCGTCACTTCATATTCCGGCGGAATTTGAGTTGGAATATTTGATAATGGGTGGAGATCAAATCTTCAATGCGGAAAATATCTTGGAGGCTAAAATGGTGAGTGATATTACAAAATATATTAATAAACTATCATTGATAAAATCATGCATAATAATCATCAATTTATTAAAAATAAAGGAGAATAAATAATATTCATCCATAAGAGCATAAATCATTATAAGATGGATTTATATGATAAATTATAATAAATGACATGATAAAGAAGAGTAAAAATGGATGAAATAAGTGTTAAAAAGTGGTCGTATTCACGGCCCAACAACCATCTCCTCACTTTTGGCACATTATTTCCATCATTCATGAGCTTCATTGCAACATATATCATCGGGATATAAAGCATCCCTCTCAATGATACGGATTTCTCAGTTGTTGTGCATTAAGTAGTTGCATATATTGGAGGAAGTTGGAGACATATATTGAGCTTTTGTCTTGAGGATCTAAATTAGGATCAACCCTCTATCATTGAGTTGGTTGTTCTTCATTGTAACCATCATATCTTGACTCATGCGATGAATCTACGCATACCTTGATCATATAGTTGCGGGGCCTAAGAGGGTGATTTTCCAAGATTTTAGATCCCCGGAAACCTTTATGGATTATCTTAGGTATTCATCATAGAGTTTGGATCTAAAATCTTGGCATCATCTAAGCTCACCAGGCACCATATACACTTTCGGATTTGGCGGTAGTTGCAGTCCGACACTTGTAGCGGGGAAAATGCAATATTCTTCCATGAGTTCAACGGATTCACACAGTCCCTCTTGTGGGATCTTCAAGGTCATTCTAAGCCATCTCTTTGGCTTGAGTGTCTTATATTTTTGAAATTTTGTGTTGTACTTGCATTCCACCTCCTATATAACAAAAATGGCTCAACTTCTTCTATACATTTGTTTATCTTTAGATTGTTTGTTTACATTGTAGCAATTTTTATATTGTGTTTTTGTAATACTACATTCTCCCTTTTGGGATATTATAGATATAATATGATCAAATTTTATGATGAATAATGGACACAAGTTTAGGGGTGATATTATATGCTTCGAATGGTTCATTGTTCGCATTATGGTCTCTTAAAATACTCCTTATTGCAAGATGGTGTCTATGATGAGTTCAAGGTTATCATTGTTTTAATTACTAAATATGTGTGTGTGTGTGTGTGTGTTGTTGTCACTACGTAATAAGTTATCAATCATGCGCCTATATGTTGTTTGATTGCATGTGGTGAAGTTATGTATGGTTCCTTATTATTATTATTTTTGTTTTTCTATAAATCATGACACACTTTATGAGGAAGATATGAATGTTATGCTCACTAGTGATGTTAGTTGATAATGTTGTTGCTTGGTTTATTCTACTTAATGGATTGACATTATGTTGGAGGTACTCTTAATTTTCACATATGTTGGTGCATGCGAGAGAATATGTATATATTTCCTATGGTGATGTAGTTCTTTGATTGATATGATTTTTCTTCTTGAGGATTTTGAGTCTTCCTATATGTGGATAAAGTGTGCTGACATATAGGAAGAAAGAATCAAATCAAGTATATAATATAGTGTAGAATCATAATGTGGCCAAATATGCAATATATCCAATATCTAGGTAGTGAAACAACATAAGGTTGTTATTATATCCAATATCCGGGTAATGAAGCTTGACATAATGAATCATAATGATGAGGATCAAGAATCAATCAAGTATATAATATGAGTATGCAAATCATAATGTGGCCAAATATGCAATATCCAATATCAGGGTAATGTAACATAAGGTTGTTATTATATCCAATATCCGGAGTAATGAAACAACATAATAGATCATAATGATGAGGATATTCATGTTGTTATTATATTGATTTATGTTGTTATGTGAAATGATTATGATACACATACCTATATGATGCATGGCGGTTGCGAGATGATTATCATGATTTTTATACTACAAAGACACTTCATTGTTGAAACCATTGTTTAAGGTTGTAGATGTCATGTATGTCTCTTGATGTCGTCATGAAAATACCCATGTTGTAATTATTAAATTCATTCATGTATGGGCTAGTGGGATCAAGTTATGGCTTGTATGTTAACCCCATTATTCTAGGTGATTGATGTAAAATTTGGGTCAAATGTGTAATCCCATTATGTTGGTTGAGTGATAATGATCATAGATTATAGTAGGCTTCATGAATAACCATTTATTTGAATCACAAAATTGTGCACTTTATTTCATATGTTTAGAGGTCATCATATGCTTATGGGGGATCATGGTCAATATGAAACCATCATAGCTCATATCAACACATATGACTTGCTAGTGATGAGCATTATGATGGAAAGTAATTCATTCAACTTGGTTATTTTCCCTTGATGTCAAAGGGAAAGAGGACTTGGCGTTTGCGAGTGTTTGCGAGAAAGTTTCCAAACTATAAAGGGTTCCATCGAGTCCAAAGGAGATTGTTGAAAACGTATGGCTAATGTGTTTCCTTGATGGAAACATGCTTGTAAAATATGTTCTTGATGTCAACGAGTTATAATATGATGATTATATAACTATTGTATATGACATGATTAATGGTACAAAAGTTACAAATGACATGGAAGAGAATTGGCAACTCGGTCACAAGATGCATGAAAATTTGAGGTCTGAAATGTATATGCAATCCCTGGTGAAGAAGAGTCAAGCACATACACGTTACGGCGAAAAAAAGTTGCGTACATAATCTTAACCATGGAAAATATAAAAACAAGAGCCATTACCATGGTAACCTCCTAGTATTGTGATGAAAAAATTTATTTGATCTTTTCAACAAATACGACAACTTTACAAAGGATTTGAATATGGTATTGGCAAAGGAAAAAGATATATAAGGGAATGGAGGTCGATGATTTTAGCCTACACAGCGAAATGAAGCATTCATATGCGATACGATATAAAAAAGGTGTGCACCAAGGAGCAAGAGGGAAGTTTAGATCTAAAATACTCGAAAGTTTATCGATATACTTGATTGATCTATTTATGTTTAAGTAGCTAAAATTATAGGATAAGTGATTATAATGGTGTTATGAATTCGAATATGTTTGCTAATATTTGCGTTTTCTAGAAGTATGTGCGCAAAGATATGTATTTGACATGGCTTTGTTTGCGGCAAAGGATTTGATTAGTGATTTAATATCTATACGCGAGGTATTCTTTTGAAATATCGCATACATAAACAAATATTCTTTGTACTAGTCATATCTCCATTATGAGATAATATGTTTTAGTATTTGTTATTTTTAAATATATACGGGTTTTACATATATGAGAACATATACATAAATAGTTTTTTTAACTAAAGTCGTGTATGCATTCTAGGGTTTGTAATTGTTTGCTTGATGATGACGGTTAGTGAAGTTTGTATTATTTATTTGGTGTTTATTATTGATGTCACGGATAAGAATGGTCTATCTTTGACAATGTTTTTGTGGGTTGGTATATTTATCGAGTACTCATACGCAAAATTGTGAATGGGTATTTAGTCATTCAATACGTATATCTATGATTAGTTTCTATTGTGACTCTGATATTTCGGTGATTCAATGGTTGATAAAATTATTTAGTTTGATATTGTTTCGATATTCGGTGATTTGAGATTTGTACGTAGTTTTTATCCATAGTAAGAATATATATATATCTCTGTGTGTGTGTGTGTGTGTATGTAAATATGCTTCATAATGGTTACATATATATTCAAAGGTAAATTTTATCAAGGCTTGTAATGGTTGTAGGTGGATTACTATTGATTACGGTGTGATTGGTTGATTAGTATCAATGATTGTTTGATTGGTATATTGGTATTGAGCATATTTTTTGGTATGAAAGTTAGCATGCCTGTTTTAATGGTTTGAAATAGGTCAATCTAGTATGAAATATTATGAAACATGGTCCATGAGCTCCTTACGGTTGTAGCCTTTAGTGATGGGGTAGGAGCTCCCTTACGTAGGAGCTAGTAAATAAGATTAGGGGGTTGTAGCTCCCTTCCGGTTCGTGCTAGAGAATGAGTGGTTCGTAAACTCCCACGGGTAGGAGCATGTGTGCTAGTAAGAGTATGCACTAATACAAAATTGTAAGAACATTTTTTATAATACAAGAATAATACAAAGACGAAAACAATGATGCTTTCTCCCACATTGGGTTTCCACCTAAAATCTCGGTTTCCTCATGTGTTGATGTATTTGAATTCATGTCGATGGTTAATTTTTTCTTAAGTAACCTTTGATAAATAATGAATGGATAATGAAATAATGATGCAACGGTCAAGTTAGAAATACGATGGAAATTATGAAAAAATAGTAATCTGGATATACGTGGTTTTATTTCTCTTAGGGCACATACATACATAGGTTGTATGAATAATAATAACGCACACAATTTTGAATTTTAAATTTAAGGTTAATTTGAAATTAAATATTCAATTAAAACTAAAACAAAATGGAAATTTACCTGAATTTAACACCATATTTTAGTGCATTTGTTTCCCAATTATGATGAGCGGCCTTGCTACTGTCTGTCCTATTGTGCATTTTTAAAAGGGTCCTTTTTTGCGCAAAATTTTACGCCTTTTTTGCGTCATATTTTGCACCAGAGTTTTGGATTTGGTTTTACAACATGTTTGCTTCTAGTTTTGTGCCATTTTTATCCAATTTTTCATCAATTTTTTTCTTCTTGTTTTGTGTCATTCTTTGCTTCTAGTTTTGGGTCATCATTTGCATCAAGTTTTACACCATATTTTTGCATCTGATTTAGTGAATTTTTTGCATCCAATTTAGACTCTTTTTGCATGTAGTCTTATCTTGGACATTTTGCTTCTAATTTTGTACCTATTATTACATCTATTTTACTTGTGGTTTTTGTTCCTTTTTTCACACGATTTTTTACATCCAATTTTGCACCATACGAACAGATCGATTTAGGGCAAATTTTAAATCCATTTTTGCATTTTTTGCACCATTTTTTGCATCCACTTTTTACGTTTGATTTGTATCCTTTTTTTGCATCCTCTTTTGCACCATATTTTTGCATCATTTACCATTGTTTTTAACAGCATTTTTTACATCCAATTTTGCATCCTTTTGAGTGTCCAAATTTGCATCTAAATTTGAATCCTATATTGAGTCATGTCTTGCATCCACCTTTGTATCCCATTTTGCGACTAATTTCGTTCAATTTTGAGCGATTTTTACGTCTACTTTTGCATTTGTTTTTCCACCAAGTTTTGCAATTTTTTGCAGCACATTTTGCATCGAATGTTGAACCTCCATTTGCATCAATGTTTGCATCCATGTTGACCATTTTTATGCCTATTTTTGCACCATTTTCAACTTTTGTGTCCCTTTTTGCATCCATTTGGTGTCTAACTTTGCATCCAAATTTTCATCCTTTTTCTTCCACATTTTCATCTCATTTTGCACCTAGGTTTGAGTCTAAATTTTCATCTAGTTATGCATCATTTTTTGCATCGAATATGGAATCACTTCACCAAAATATATTCAACTTCAGTCATCTCTAGTCAGCACGACAATTGAAAACAATAAATAATTATCTCCAGCGTAGGGAAGAAATAATGTGCATGCGGGTAGAAAGGATTTAGCTATGCATATGATTCAGCCTACAATTAGTTCCAACCAAAATTTCATCATGAAGCCTACGGTTGGGGATTCAAAACTATGAAACAAAATGCAAACTTCAAACCACACTGAAATTTCAAATTTGTGCAAACCAATTCTCCATAGACTGCCTTAGACTTATCAAAGAGACAAAACCAATGAAGAGAATACAAGGATGATTCATGATACATAACTAAAGGTCACTTGACGTGTATTTATAGTTGTCCATGGGTGTTGATTTCCTTTTGGGGTGACTTGTCCCTTTGTGCATATTTTGATTTTAAAAATCAAAAGTACACTTTCCCTTGCTCCACTAAATTTAGCACTTCAATAGTGAAAATTGGTCCTTTCGAAAGAGAATATAGTCCCATGATTGGAATTTTTTCACTAGGATGAAACATTAACTCTCTCTCTTAGCTAGGGAAAGAAATTTTAACTACATAATGAAATCATTACAAGTATCTGATAATAAATCCTATATTATCTTAAGTATCTCATCATAAAATGTCATCATTATTCGAGCTTGATTCATCTCTGCTTATTCCTCTTTATGTCTTGATTGTCCCTACTCATATGATGAACATCCTCGAGTCTAAAGAAGAATAATTTGACATCATAAGGAGCTTAGCTACCACCCTCTATCCATGAGGATTGACTACTACCACTCGGAATCACTACCAGTGGGGAGCCCAATGCTACCACCCAAGAAACATCATAGATCTTATCATCAAGGAGCCCTACTAAACTTGAACCCACATCAAGGAGCTCAGTCTCAACCAAGAATCCAATGAAAATGAGAAAGGTCCTATGAGCCACCCTCACCTCATGTTATCTCATAAAGCGAAAACATCTTCCACCCTATGTAGATAAATAGGAGTCATAGCATAAGGGAGAAAACATCTTACACCCTATGTCAATTAAAAATATCTCATGCATCCTATTACCCACTAATATTCCCAACAATGACCATCAAGGTCATGTGGTAGAACTCAGCTACCTCTATAATAATCTTGGGTTTTACACCTCAAAACACTCTCTCAACCCATTGGACGGACAAGGAGAGGTATTCCGAATAATCCCAACTTGTCGATTATGATGCCAACTAAGGTGTACTGCAGCCTTATCTTAGGGATGAGGAGAACCATATCCAGCTGTATGGGTAACATATAGGGGCAATACCTATTTGAGATATCCCTCGACCCCTAGGAGGCATCCATCTCAATTCCTCACCTTGGAAGCTCGGATAAGGGGAAGAGTTGGCTCGGTGTCTTTGATGAGTCTTTTCTTTCTATAGATTAGAAACATACCATCCTACTCCTTATATGGTACCAAGTTAAAAAAAAATTAAGCTTGGAGATTTCAATCATAATGCCTAAATAGTAGTAGTGTCTTGTTCATGCATGACATCAAATAAAATATTATATTAGAACAAAAATATATATCACAAAAAGATTATATTCTATATTGCCTCTCGTGAAATTGTAAGCATAAGCCTATGTTTGTATCATAGGGGGGAAAGATGTATGAGTCTAAATTAAGTGATTTCTTACGTTCACCAAACATCTTATGAATCATTTTTGATGATGTCGCTACCTTATTAGAGGAAGAAGAGTAATATTTGTCCTAGCTTACATAAGGAAAAGAGTCTATGCATGTAGGGGGAGTAGGTGACTATTCATTTGAATAATTTCATCTCTCTTGTACCACATTGTTAGAAAGAACCATGCATGATTTATATGGGGAACAACATGAGAAGAATGATAAAGGGGATAACTTAATGGAAAATAATTATCAAAAAAAAGAATCCCATTTCCATCAATGACAAAGGGAGAGATTGTTGGAAAAAGTTGTCATTGATGTCGATACAATGATTTCATTTTTGATAGTAGATGCCAATATGATGATGATGTTGTTAAATATGATGAAAACCCTAAGTGGAGTGACATTGAAATCCTAACCCTATCATTAATTAAGGTGAAACACCAAACAATGTAAGAGAAGAAATCTAGATGATGGAAAACCTAGAAACCCTAAAGCATGCACACGACTAACCTAAACCTAGCATTGCTAGTTGACAACCCTAAGGTAAAACACTAACCTTAAGTATCCTTGCATTATCAATCTAGCCCTAGGTGTGTTGGAGAAAACTCTAGATGTTAGTATGATGATGAAATGAAAAGTTCCAATTGTGTTGATGGAATACTAGTAAACCCTAACTAACAAATATATCAATGAAAAACCTATGTAATCAAAGCCCACTCTTGATGCAAACTATATTTGGTAATATCTAAATCGACCTAATAAAACCTAATACTATAATCTTGAACCTAAAAAATTACCCTAAAATTATGACATGAGGCCAAATATGTAGAAGCCCTAAGTATCAATGATCAAACCTTATGATACCCTTTGACATCCATTAATGAAAATAAGCCCTATTTAAGATGACTATGTGCCTAACTCTATTCCTAAAGACTAACAAAAAAAATATTAAGGACTCTCATAAATAATAATTTATTTATGACAATAGAAATATAAGCAAGTACTCACACAAACATGTAGAGAGGAGCTATCCCCTTACAAATGACTATTCATTTAAGCCCTAAGCTCATATTCATTTAGGAGATATTAATTTTTTATTTTTCATGTTAAAATTGTATATAAAATTCATCCAAATTGAGTGGAATCAATACCTCTCCAACGGTCATGACTAGTTTCAAAATTAGGAAAAAATATAAATATATGCTTATCCTTTTCAATTTTTGAAATAGAACTCGTCTCTAAGATAAATAGAAGTGCGAAGTGGAAGAGAAGGAAAACCAGGAGAAAAACAAACAAACCTTTAGCTAGCTATCATACATTGATTTTTGGACTTGCAATTATGTGATTTTTGGACTTGTCTTCGACACCTTGCAACTACTATGATTTCAAACCTACAATTCTACGATTTTCGGACACAATCTCTAACGTGCAATTCTTGTGGTTTTGGACTTGTATATTTGACTTGCAACTATGATTTTCAGACACATGACGGTGGCATACGCACAAATTTAAGCCGCTAGATATTTTGGGTGATCTTTGATTCTTGGCTTTTCTAATTTATGGGTGTTGTAGGTCTGGCTATAGTTTTAGGAGGGTGGCGAGTCCTTGTCACATTTGTGAGGAGTTGCGGGTTTTTTTGGAGGACTAAAAAACATCCCATAACAGAGCCTTGGAGGCTTACTTGATTGGAAGAGGTAAAATGAGTTAGGAGACATTATGGATAAGTCAGTACAACACGATGTGGATTTTCATATTTCTGCTTAATTATTTCAAAATACCATGAGAACATTGTATTTAATTATTTTAAGTGGTCTCTTTGACATAGTGTTGAACAATTTGGAGATCATTAATCTTAGTGAGCATTGTTTGAAGCCTTATTGAAGAAGTTCTTGAGAGAGCGTTTTCAATTTCATTCAAGCCTTTTGGAGAAAGTTGCGAATGTATTGAGCATAAAAAAGAATTTTGGCACATCCCTTGTTTAAGTAGACTTGTGAGCATACTTCTAGTGTTTTGGATATGTCACACTTGATTGGGAATTTTGGGCATCGCTTAGAAGCATTTCATTGATCATCGTTTGGAGGAACCTTGGCGGTCTTTTGTTTTGAAAAGGATCAACAAAAAATCCCTTGGACCCTTGAAGAGGTTTGAAGACTTGATATGGGAAAAAAAACCTAGATACATTCTTAAAAACATCATTATGCATTGTTGAAAGTCCATTAAAGTTTTTGGATCGAGTGCAAAATTGTGAGGCACTTGAAGAATTGTTTGGTGCATTCATTGGACCCTTTTGGAAAACTTATTGATGAATTCTTAGATACATTTGGAGCATGATTTAAATCCCCAGAGGTGACCTGGATAAAGGTGTTTGGGTATCATGCATATTTGTGGATACATCTTCTATGAATGATAAAGTTGTCATTGATCGGCTGATAATTTGAAGTACTTGGGGAATAAAATAATATATTGGGAGCCTTAAAGAATCGTTGAACCTACATTGAAGAGCGGGAAGTAGATGGTTGGAGCCATAGAGGATTTCAGTCCTCAAGAAGATCGGGTTGGAGCCTAGACCAACTCGGAGGGTTGGAGCCTAAATTTAGTTCTGCGGAAGACCAAGTTGGTGCTTCGAAAAATATTGGTTAAAGCCTCATGGATTTAATATTGGAATCTTCATCTAAGGGTTGGAGCCTAATCTATTATTGTAAACGATTCAGCACGAAGGGATTGGAGTCCTCGTCATTTCTTGTTAATAAAATAATGTATTTTGGTATCTCTCTTTTTGTGTTCTATCTAGATATATTAGCTGGCATAAAAGAAACAATTGTAAAAGTATGATTCACCTCTTAGTATTCCCAACAATTATTATTATTATTACTTTAAAAAAAACGTTTAAAAAATTTATTGAAAAATAAAGTTATAAAATTATTAAAAATAAAAATAACATGAAAGATTTGTTTAAGATGAAGATTTTGTGATATAAAGATACCTTTTCTTGGCCACAATTAACAAATATATTAATTTACACTAACAAATTTTTAATTTAATTAGAAAAAAGACATTTAATTACTTAATAGTTGTTTGGATACTTGTATCTAAAATCTCACATTACAAATTACAAAATCTTTGTAATGTAAATATATCAAATTATTCTCAATAATACACAAATCTATTTTTGTGTGGACTATTACGTTATAGCAACAAGTTTTTACAAACAAGAATATAAGATCTACACCACAAGATTATAGCAATGTATTATTGATACCTTTGAGTCTAAGTAATATGAATATTTATTCCATGACTTCAGAAGGGCTTGGCTGCCTAGATCCTTTACGTTACGTTGCAGTAACAAGTTGTTAGGATGGATAATAAAAATAATTGTTTTTATCACTGACATAGAAACCACTTGTAATTGGCAAGAAATACAATTTAAAATGATGATTATGTTATTTATTCCTTCATATTTAAACGCCATGACATAAAGTATCACGTTGCTGTTGATTCCACTATGAATACTTAACATATGAAAATTTGCTATAATATATAAATATCCATTATCTTACCGTCAATGAGGTACACTTTAGCATTGGCCAGGATTCATTGGATTTAGACATTGTTTTGGTCCTTAGTGGTATTAAAAGTGAGTCCTTTTATAATCACAAATTGCACCATCATAAAATGTTAAATTAATGACAATTATTTGACATTGACTTACTTCCTCAACATGCTAATCTCCAATATATATGGTGATCCTTTCTTTCCCCGTTAGATAAATCAATAATGCTATAGAGATCTCCAAGTAAGGCAGGTTTTTGGTTTTTGATGTTTGGAAGAGGTAACATAACAGGGTGCTTCATTCACTTCAATAGAAAGACAACATGGAGAATGATCGGATGACACTTCATGTGTCTGATTGTTCTATCTTCTCCTATCTTCGACAGATATTTTAGAAAAATCCTTGATGTGAGACCTGCTATTCTTCCCTTTTTTTTTTTCACCAACACGGGAGAAGAATAATAAAAATAAATTTAAAATTAAAATATTGAACACTATTATTTTTCTCAGAACGTTAATGAAAGTCCTTGGCTTCATGATTGAAATTAAATAAATAAGCAATTAGTTATATTCCAACACGGGAGAAGAATAATAAAAATAAATTTAAAATTAAAATATTAAACCCTATTATTTTTCTCAGAACGTTAATGAAAGTCCTTGGCTTCATAATTGAAATTAAATAAATAAGCTATTAGTTATATTAGCGAAATAATGACTTCTGGTACGATTGAGTTCAAAACTATGGAATAATATATTTGTCAGCTTAAAATTATACACTCATATATATATATATATATATATATATATATATATATATATATATATATATATATATATATTAACTTTTATTATGAAAATTAGTAATTTTTCAGAAAATTATATTATCTTTTATTATAAAAATTGTTAATTATGTGAAAATTAACAATTTGTCAAGAAATATGGTACACATGTAAGGAACCTTGAAATAAGACATACAAAATTTTAAGTCAATGAAATGCTAAAAAAATATTTTTTTTTAAATTAAAATAATAAACATTTTAACTATTTATAAAGTTAAACATTATAACTTGCACTGGTTAATGCAAAACTAATAGTGGTCAACATGAAAATTGATTGCTAGATTCCTCCCTGGGAAGGGACTAATAAGACTCACTTATCAAGGGAAAGTGCAAGAAGCTAATGTAAAAAAGGTTATGCATGAAGAATAGATTTAGAGTAAGCCATGTAATTGCATTCTTTTCCCTTTTTTTATAGCCTTTCGAATTTGAATTTCATGTTGGTTTTGCATTGGCCCAAGCGCCAACTTATTTTACAAGTGGCGTAAGTATACGAAAAAGATTGGATAATAAGAAAAATAGTTTAGAATAACTTAAACTAAGAGAACACATGTGCTAGCAACAAAGTAAAAGTTTTTTGACCTACATCCTTTCAAATTCCATTATTATAATTAGAATTGAGGATAAAAATGTTACATTTATTAAATCAAAACTACCATACACTATACCACTTAAAACTAGAACTCATGATCATCAAATATCTATCATATATACCCTTGACTTGAACCTAGTTTAAAAGTCTTGTCTATAATACTTAAAAAAATGGTCTATACCTGGACACTCTCATTAGGCTTCCTCCTCTGGAACATCTGGAAAGAAAGGAACCAGCGTATCTTCCAAGATAAAGCCCAACCTCTGCAGCACATCTGGCATCGTACTATTGAAAACATCCGTGAAACAATCCTTGTAGAAAGCTGGTCAGATGAGGATTGGCAAGCGGAAGGAATAGAAGCCTGTATTTTACAACAACTCAATCTAAAACCTCAGATGCTTTATAAAGGATTATGGAAATATAAACCCCCTGAATCTACTAGTGAGGAACACTGGTCACCTCCACAACCAGGTTTTATTAAACTCAATTATGATGGAGCATCAAAAGGCAACCCAGGTCAAGCTGGAGAAGGTGGGATCTTCCGCAATTCCCAAGGAACAGTTTTCCGATTCTATGAAGTTGATTTGGGCCATGCCACAAACAATGAAGCAGAGCTTATGGCGGTAAAGCAGGGCATCCTTATAGCTATCAGAGAAAACTATCACAGAATTATTGTTGAAGGAGATTCAGCCATGGTAACTGGAGTTATTCAGAAGCTACAACAAGGCACCCCTTGGGATAAAATCACCCAGAGCTGGAGGACAACAACTCTCATTGAAGAGGTAAGTCAATTGCTGAGGCAGGTTCAGTATCTAATCCCCAGCCACATCAAAAGAAAAGGCAATGCTGCAGCAGATTTCTTGGCTAACTGGGGATGTCAAAATCCAGAGCGTTCCATTGACGCTCGTCCGAACCAAGCAATATGGGATGTGGAGCTACAATCACTACAACTAATTGTCAACAAAGACCTCCAACCCCCCGATCGGGGTGAACAGTTGGCAAGTAGGACAGTTCGTGGCAGGTTGACGGCACGCCACCCCCCCGATAGTTAATAATCATGATGGTCCACCGCCAAGATTCATCAATAGTAAAGGTGATCACTTGTGCGAGTTTTATGATGCCGAGAACCTGTCATAATAGTCTGTCAGCGCCCGGATCGGATGGTTTGATTAAGGTAAGTTTTCCCTCCCCTTCCTCCAAAACGCCCATGCAAAGCTTGCCGCATGCAAGAGCTTGGAAGGTGAATAGGAGGCGCGACCACCTTGTCAATTCTGCAACCACAGTCTGGTATGTATTAACCTTCATCCTCATCTTCATGGAGCTTATAAATCATAGTAAAATCTGGCTGGGTTACTGTTGGATTGTTCGAATTCTTGTGAGGGTGCTAACGGTTCTTAATCCTCCAAAAACCCCTGTTCGTCCTTGTTTTCGGGACCCCTCCTCATTTTCTTGTCTCCGTTTCGGTATTTTGTCATCCAATTCCGGTCACAGATTCTTAAATTCTCTCTTTCAGAAGCGTTATACTGTTTGTATAGGTTTGCCCCTTCTGTGCCCTTGGGGCCTTTGTTTGGGTTTCAGAAATCACACTAGCTGGGCGAAGCAGCCTCAAGCTATTCAGGGATTGTTCTACCCTGGTCTTCGGGACTATCCTGTTCATTTCTTTCCTTTTAACAGGCATGCAAACGATACAACTTTATGGTTGTTGAGTTTGATACATCCTGGGTTTTATTGGGTTTTCATGGGTTGTCAGTTCGCGGCCTCTGCTTTCTCTTTCCTCTCCCGCCTTCTGGTCTATTGCACTCATTCATGTTTTCATGCAATCCCTACGCATGCACTCAGGTTTACCATCATCTTTAAGGTTCTACGCTCCACTGTTTGGGTTTGTAAATCTCTCTACTGTTCATGTTCTGTCTGCAACGTTTTATGGCGGATTTTCTCTACGAATTGCTTGCAGCTGCACTTTAAAACTGGAATTAATGGAAACAGCGGGACCAACTGTACTCTTGTTATTACTCTGGTTATTATTTGTATGTATGTTCTCCTGAATAGGGACCAAGGCACCATGGGGAAACACGGCCTCCGCTCAGAAACAACCAAGGGGAAACAGGTGCAGCAGGAACCGGAGCCAAAGAAACAAGGAAGGAAAACAAATCAAGAGCATTTGGAAAATCTCGTAGTGAACTACATTCTGGGCAATTCCTCTCCAACCCGAATGCAAATCCGTGGCTGGGAAAGAGACCTGCAGACAGACATGGAAGACACTGAGGCTGAAGCTGACATTCTAGATTTTATTCATGACCCTGGTAACACCCGAGGCCGCCTTAGCTTATTCAACCAAACCATTCATACATACTGGTTGGTGAAATTCCTTCTTGCTAAAGCAATCCAAAGTGCACATCCTCCAGAGTTTAAAGTGCAACCAAAGACAGAATCCTTCCTTAAAGATTTGTTGGAGAAGATTGAAAGCCACCTGCAGCACATCAAAATTACTCAATATCAAGTAACTGATCGCATTCATAGAATGGACGATAGGATGGAACGTATGGAGAAACTGCTTCAACAGATGCAACAGGTGGACATGCCCGGATCGCATGCCAAGGATCCAGCCCCAATTTCATCTTCTGATGGATAGTTTTCATAGTTTTCATAGGATCTTGTCTTTTTGGAAGTATGGCAACTCATGTTATGTTCTATGCCTGAACTTATTTTATGTTATCTGTTTGAACATGGTGGCGTAGTAGGACAGCTAGTGAATGCGTTATATAGGATAAAGAGACAATTTCAATTTTGGCAAGCGTACAAAGCACTAAGAAGGCCAACAGACCTGGTTTCCTACGGGCAGGTTGAGGCCAAGTATAAATATTTTAATTTAGCTTGTCCTGCATTTATAAATAGAAAATAGAAAGGCACTACCTAACTTACAAAAAAAAAAAAAAATGGTCTATACCAAATTTTTGAGAAATATGAACTTATTTAGAACTCTCTTCTTAAGGAATTTGATAATTTCTTTCTCCTATAAGAAAATTTCAATCCACCATTACAAATTTATGAACATTTGATCTACTATGACATACCCGAACACCCCTTCCAATGCACATTATGATTTCACTTTGATTCTAAACAACTTAAATTTCAAATTTATTCTTATGTGCCAACTCTTAATTCAATAAATAATAACCATGATACCATTATTATTACTATACTTTACATATGCATCTAACATGCATGCCTAACAACATATATTGCATTATCTATCTATCTATCTATATATATATATATATAACATTAGAAAAAAGTAACACAATTACACATAAATGAAATGAATTGTAAAACATGCATAAGCACAAAACAATTATGTTTTATGAAAACCATAACTACATTGATTTCAATTGGATTATTATATTATTCTTCATCTATTTCAATACTTTAAGAGTGGAAAATTTAAAGGAATTAGCTTGGATCATTTTTAATAGTGTGATATAGTTAGGAGAATGAAGTTTTGAAACCTTTTAGAGGCATTGTGAGGCATTATATGGAATGTTTTTGGAGTCAAAACTTTCCTAGTTTAGCATAGGACCCAAAGGATGTTAATCTACACTCAGAGAAATGTCCAACAGTGAATGAATCATATGAAATGCAATTTGTATGAAAACATTAAGCTTTTCATAAGTTGACCTGTTGTGTTGACCTCCATGGTATGAGAGGATTTCATGTCAAACCCCATTAGTCATGCATATGGGGCTATCAACATATGGAATTTGAGAA
Source organism: Pinus albicaulis (assembly GCA_034641835.2). Lineage (NCBI taxonomy): Eukaryota > Viridiplantae > Streptophyta > Pinopsida > Pinales > Pinaceae > Pinus > Pinus albicaulis. The sequence continues at coordinate 1,401,661,211 of CM076574.1, read as the reverse complement.
GCACTCTTGAAGGTTCAAACTCGTAACTCTAGGTAAGTGTTTAGGGAGACTAACCTTATCCCTAGTTGGAGAACGAGCTATGTAAAATATTTGGCTAGTAGCAAGAGTTTAGGTTCCATTCTAATGGATTATATCATGTTAGATAGTTGACATAACAATCGAGTAGTGGGAAGTTAGAGAGAAAAACAAAGGGGATGAAGATTCTATAGTATCGTAATGAGACATAGGGACAATTTTCTAGACCAAAGAAATGAGAACACCATAGCCTCACTTTCTAATTACAATTTCTCCCATAAGGGTTTCCTAGGGAAAATTTGCATTTATTATGTATGGTGTGTGTATTTCATTCTATTGGATATTTCTTTCATTTTAGCTGATTTATTGAATTACGAAAAAAAGCAATTAAACAAGGAATCTAAGACCTAAGGAAAATAAAATTTCATAGTAAACATTTTAGTAATTCTATCAAATTTGTCGTGACAAACTTTTCTAGTGGAATTATTTACTCTAAACAAACTCAATATATGCAAATTGTGGATTTGTATTTGCTCATAAACATTTATTGGGAAAATTTAAGGTAGAGAAAGATGAAGCCCAAGAGGAATTTCTTCTCCACATAAATGCCTCACAAAAATAGGCCAATAAATTGGACTAAAAAGTCATAATGCTAACTAAGAAAATTGCCAATATGGACTTCTAATGCAATGAGGAAGATGATGAAGTTCCAACACCCACATACATGAAATCTCCTATGGGGATTTTGATATAATGTTTTTGAATCTTATAAGATTTTGTAGATAAGATAGCGAGACTTCTAATGCAATGAGGAAGATGATGAAATTCCAACACCCACATACATGGAATCTCCTATGGGGATTTTGATATAAGGTTTTTGAATCTTATGAGATTTTGTAGGTAGGATAGCCTTGTGGTTAGTTATTATTATGTTGTATTCTTCTCAAGTTTTCTAGATAAATGCTAACTTGACTATCTAAAAAAAGTATTACTGGAAAACCATAAGGCTATAACACTTCATTTTGATACTTCGTGTGTGTATATATACAAGTGGCTGAGTATTTGTGTACGCTATAACACTTCATTTTGATACTTCGTGTGTGTATATATACAAGTGGCTGAGTATTTGTATACTAATGATGAAGAATCATCATTAAATTAACAACTTTTATTATATAATTTTAATACATTGAAATTTTAATAACATAAAAATTTGACAAAATAAAATAAAGATCTTTTAATTGAGTGGAGGTTAAATTTTTTTGATAGCTCTACCACAATTCAACGATGAAGAATCATCATTAAATTAATAGCTTTTATTATATAATTTTAATACATTGAAATTTTAATAACATAAAAATTTGACATATTAAAATAAAGATCTTTTAATTGAGTGGAGGTTAAATTGTTTTGATAGCTCTACCACAATTCAACTGAAACTTCCCTCCCACCAGAGTGGAAGCATGCTTATTTATTACTAAGAAAAACTATAAAATGCATTTCAGTATAACTTGAAATGCTAAAATGATCCATCAAAAAACAATGTGTGCTAATTAACTTATTATCTATCTGGTCTTGATTGGGAAGCCACTCTTCACGATTAAGGACACTTTCCACATTTTCTTGTGAAAGAAGATATCAAATATTTGTCCCTTACTCCACAAACACAAAGAGCACAGGTGTTTTTCTTTCCTTGTAGTTTTCAACTATACTGTTATTGTTTCCTAGATGGACATCTTAACTAACTTATATCATATCAAAGTCTAAAGCAGAAAGGCGATTTTATCACAGACTGCAATCCAATCCTTCACAGATTCCGTATTTTAATCCATCTAAATCTATCATATCCTCAAGCGGACAATCTGCTGCAATTCCTGTCCTCACATTTCTAATACATACGAGATTGTTGGATTCCAAATATTTTCTAAATAGTAAGCTGCAGGACAACCAATTTGGTATAGAAAATTTCCAACCGAGCTGCATTTGATTTTCTTGAAAACGTGTGCAGAGTCTGCAGACCCTGTTCTGCAATCTAAAAATGGAAAAGAAAAACAGGGAAACATGGTCGTGACTCGTCAATGATGTTGAACTGCAGCGAAATTATGAGAACACCTTCAATCTCGGCGACGATGGCTTGCATTACTTTCTATAATTGAACAGCACATCATAGCTTCTAAAAATATTTCATTTCTACAAAGTTGCGTTACATTATAACCATGCCTCTGCTCCTGCCTGCTTGCTAACCTGAAATTTTACATATATTCATGAATTCACAGAAAGATGAAAATAACAGAATTATTTCAGACACTGGCAGTGTTTGTTATTGCATGTGGAATTGTTATGGCAGGATTGTCTATGGGAAAATTATTCAGCTCCTATCAAAAGTTTCAGCAATTTTCATGGGGCAGTAGAGAATTAGATATTAATCGGGATAAATATAGTTATAGTTTAGCTTCTCGAGGTCTACAGTTTGAAATCTGGAAGTTTAGTCCCGGGCGCAGATTCTGGCAATCTAAGAGAAATTTAACCTACGCATTTTCAAGTATTCCCGAGACAAGAATCTTATCAACCCGCGACGTTAGGTTCGCCATAGGTTTAGCTTTTGCTTCATGGTCTTCAGTCATTTCTCTGAAATTTATTGAGATAAATAATCACATGGCGGCGGACATAAAGATAGAATTTCACTCGGGGGATCACGGGGATGGATCTCCATTCGATGGACGACTAGGGATTTTGTCTCATGCATTCTCACCAGAAGATGGGAGATTTCATTTGGACAGCGACGAGATTTGGACTGCGGACATGGCACTCACAGACGACGAGTCTGCAATTGATCTTGAGACCGTGGCTCTTCACGAGATCGGGCATTTGATAGGACTGGACCATTCCACCATTGAAGGTACAGTCATGTATCCCACTCTTGAAGCCAGACATATCAAGAGGCGGCTCACAGCTGATGATATTCAAGCTGCGCTAGGTCTCTATGCCCCGCCACCTTTGACAACGTCTAGGTTTAATTATAAGAAGGAGATGGTGTGGCCCAATGTTGAATCAAATTATATGGCTGCAGGTTCTTCTGCGTCAAGTTGTCTCTACATTTGGCCTCCTTTTATCCTATTTCTGGTTCTTGTTATGGTTACTGTGCTTTGAATATATGAGGATGGATAAATCCGGTGTTTTATATGGGTTTCCACATTTACATTTAGATACGTGATATTATACTGTTTCGTTTTACATATCTTTATGATATTAAAGGTATTATATTATGAATATGTATTTTTGGTTTTGGCATAAAGATTATTTGATTAGTTTTAAATTTATATGTTTAGCTTTCTAAATTATGAGAAAGTAGTTAGTTAATGGAAATAGTCATAAATAAATGATTTATTTAAATTTAAAAATGATATTTAATATAATATATTGCTGAAACTCTTCATATTTAAAATATATTAAGTTAGTAGAAATTCTTTCGGTAATAATCACATGCAAAAGAACGAGGTCGACGCGTTTCAAACCAACCAGTGTGGTTCATCACAAGTAAACAAGTAAAATATATTTCAAAATTTAACACAAGTAAATTATTTATATGAACAGGTTTATTTTTTTAATTAAATAACGAAAATCAATCTTTGGTTTATCAGACCTAAAGAAAAGAGTTATTTAGTTTGATTTAAGATTTTATTCCTATGCTCAAAAGGCTAGGAAAGTCAGTATTGTAACAAAGATTATGAAATTGAGCTCTAATATAGACGTTAACCACCACCACCTCCATCATCATCATATTTATTTTTTTAATTAAATAAAAAAATATTTTTCCAAACTAATTTATACTTTGATTGTAAGCAAAATATAATGCCTCAAAACCTGAACTTAGATTTAATATAATTGAGTTATTATGACCGATGAGATCATACTGCAGAATTATTTAATCGAAAAAGGTAATGTAGTATTTAAAAATTTGCAATAATTTATGAAAGAAGTAAATAAATATAAAGATTAAAAAAAAATTATTTATTTAGTTATTTTAATTTATAAATTAATTTTAATTTATTTTAATTTTAGATGACTTATTTTATAATATAAAATTTGAAAAAAAAATTGTATTTTAATAAATTTGAATTGATAGAAGTTTTTTGGATTACTTATGTTATTAGGATTTATAGATCACAAAAGTCTTAGATCTAACAAATTTAATCTAGTCAACGCTTGGTAAATATGGGTTAAGATGAAACACACTAATAAAATGTTTTGACAATTATTATTATTATTATTTTCAATTAACCTATTTTATATGATGATGACGGTTAACTTCCACTAAAACCAATATTTTATTTAATATAAATATTAAATATTTTATTTATGGTCTATATTGTCCACATTCAATCTTTTTAGGTTATTAACATATTTTTAGCCACGTCTCTTTTATACATACTCTCTCTTTTTATTTCTTTACCTATTTATATAGTTGATATTGACATATTTTACATAATGTTTATGTTCAAAATTTTTACTTTTACTTTAAAATATTTTTTAAGCATTTTATTTATACTCTATAATTTTTTTTTTTACATTTAATTATTTTCTTATTTATATATCATATAAAATTATTTTATTTAAGATAGACATTAAAATATATTACTTATGCTCAACATTAAATATATAATATATCAAAAATTTATATTGAAATATTATATTCAAAGCATAAATTAAAGCGTTTTTTTTTAATAAAAAAATTAAGCATTTTTTTCAAAGTGAAAACATAAAATTTATTATGCATTTCAATTATTATGTTCTTTCGTAAGTTTAAAGCCTTCTATTGATAGAATAAAAATTACATCCATGGCATTGAGAGTTGGTGTATGGTAGTTGGTGCACTTGTGAAAAATCGTTTCCATTCGTTGTCTAGGAAAAAATTACGGTGTGTTTTTGTGAAGCTTGTTAGATTCTATTTTCAAAACTATCGGTCGAATCCGTGGTTAAAGTGGATCCGGGCATATGGGTGTCAGATTTGTTACAACAATCTACCAAGGGAATCGAATGCCACAGTGAAGTTTTTCACAACTGTTGTTTGAAGCTGTTGAATTACATAGAAATATTGTTGAGTATCGAGCTATCGAATACCATCCTTCCCACTGAATCTCTGTTAAAGCTTGTTCCACGTAGAACGCCACCATTTTTGCATCGATCAAAGGTTTTGATTTGGGCTACATGAAGTTTGGTTGTCGAGACGTATGAGAAACTTGATGTGAGAGCATTGCGTAAAAGCACTACGAAGGAGATCGAGATGGGAGAAAGAGGTTATACAATGGATCATTTCCCCTGGTTGTAATATTTGTTTAACTTTTCATCGTCCATCGAACTGTATTGTATAAATGAAATTTCTGATATAGTTCATTTTTTTATTTGCGCTTCTTTTTGCTTCATACCTAAAACGGTAGGAAATGATATTTTTTAAACTAAAGAATTTCGTATTACTCATAGTGAGAGAGAGTTTAATAGATGGAAACAATCATACTTTGACAATTTCGTCGTGGAGTTTCAAGAAAAAGTAATAGGAAATGGTTCTTTATTGCAGTTTGTTTTCCAACCAAACCATGAAAATAGAAGGTTGTCTCTTTAGAATTATTTTATTTTGTTGGACAACTCATCTATGCTAGCCCTTAACATAGCTATTGATGAAAAAAGCACAAATTCATGTCTTACACACATAACCAAGGGTTTCTATTCGTCTCACTGTTGGAAATATTCCCAACCACCGCCATGAATAAGGAGTGGCAGCAGCCCACGCTTCATTGAATTTTTGTGCAAGAAGGACAAGTAGCAGGTTTCAAATCCGAAGGTGTTCATGCAAAAAATCAAAATAGAGTACCCGAGCCTTGTATGCATTTAATTTCCTTTCCGCGTTGACTTACCGTTGTCCGTACTTCACAACATTTAAGTTTTAACCTTAAGCCCTTCACTAAATGCCATATTTTCACCGATGCGATCTGGCGGGACCCACCTTACCTTTGCCACATTGTAAACTGCACGAACCTTTGTATTTCACTTTATACCTTACCTTTTTCATTTCGCATTTCCCACGACTTACAACATCACAACCCACACTTTTTTAAGTCTCAACTTTAAAGCTGCCAGCAAGTTGTTTTATTTTATTTGTGATGCAGTTGCAAAGGCATGTGTCAAGCTAAGGAGGATAGTGCATATCGGTGCGTGCAAACTCAGGAGTTCAACAGATAGCGCCCACAATATAAACCTTTCAAGTTGTGATGCGATATGTGCCACGTCACATCGCAATCACAATGTTTTGAGTTTTCCTGTAAGCCCATATGTTAAATGTTAAAATTGTCGATGTGCGATTTGCGATGGAGCACCAAATGCGATGTGTTTTCAGAGCTGGAACCAATAATATTTTAGGTCCGTTGTTAATTTTTTTTATACGCGTTTTCGTGTAAAACAGTGGAACAAGTAGAAGGACATATTGGTTGATAAACGTCCATTCCCACAGTGAATTGCATTGAATTTCAGGTCTCGACCATTTTGTATTAAGTAGTATGTAATCTTATATTTTTTTAGAGAGAGAAATGAATCGAATGATAGAGAAGAGTTAAATAAATTCCTCGCTTGTGTTTTCTTGTTGTCTGTCTATGTATGATTGTTATTTTTGCAGATAATTGTGCATTCTCTGTGTTGAAAGGGGAACGCATTCCTCTATTGTGTTTATTCATAATTTCCAACATGGTATTAGAGCAGGTTTAGGCTCTCAATGAAAGAAGCACATGTTCACACTTTACTAAATAAGTTGAAAGATTGTTTTGAGAAGTTGATTCTCGAGCAGTGAGAAGGCTTTGTTTACACAGTCAATATGGCAGCAACACGCACAAGCCTGACTAATCCCAAACTGCCACAGTTCAATGAGAATAGTTATGATTTTTGGGATATTACAATGAAGGCCATGTTCTCCTCAAAAGATATTTGGGAGCTGGTGGAAAATGGTTTCCAAGAACCAGCAGATACAACAACTTATAATGCTTTGACACAAGCACAAAGAGATTTGTTGAGAGAAAATAAGAAGAAGGACTCCAAATCCCTCTTCCATATTTTCCAAGAATTATATGAGAGTATTTTCCCAAGGATTGCAGCAGCAAAAAAGTCTAAGGAGGCATGGGTTACCCTCCAGACATCCTATCAAGGCATGGAAAAGGTGAAGACAAAAAAAGTTCAAATGCTGCAAAGAGATTTTGAAACTCTTTGTATGAAAGAGTTTGATAATATAGACTTATTCTTTACACATGTGATTGGGTTGGTTACCTTACTCAGGTCTCATGGAGAGACACTTCAAGAAAGGAGAATAGTGGAGAAAGTCTTAAGAATTCTACCTTCAAGGTTTGATTCCATAGTAGTGGCCATAGAAGAGACAAAGGATCTCTCACAGTGTTTAGTGGATGAGCTTCATGCATCACTGATGTCTCATGAGAACAGACTAAACAGAGCAACACAATCCTCACTGGAGCATGCGTTTAAGACAAAAATGTCTTTTGGTCAAGGTAGAGGTCAAGGAAAGCCAAACTACTGAGGAAGAGGAAGAAGCCTACATAGAGGTGGAAGAAGCAACCTCGCAAACACAAGTGGAAGGGGAAACAATCAGAATCCGAGCCAAGGCTCAAGCCAGAATCAAGCACAAGGACAGAGGTATGATAAATCTCAAGTCCAATGTCATTATTGCAAAATGTATGGTCATTATGCAAATTAATGTAGAAAGAAGAAAAATTACATGGGTATTAAACCAAGTGTAAATTTTACAAAAGAGAATCATAACCATGGTAATGTTCTTTTAACTTGTAATGTAGCAGACGAAAAACAAGAAGATGTATGGTTCTTAGATTTAGGGTGTAGTAACCATATGACTGGAAACATAGAAATGTTTGCCAATCTAGATGAAAGTGTAAAATTTGAAGTGACAACGAGGGTTGATAGCAAGGTCTCTGTCATGGGGAAAGGAAGAGTAAACATACTAACAAAGAAGGGAGAGAAGAAATTTGTGCCAGATGTCTATTATGTCCTTGGCCTGAAATGTAACCTTCTAAGAATTGGACAATTCATGCAAAAGGGCTATAATGAGATTTTTAAAAATGATGTGCGCACAATCATGGATATACCTCCAAGTAGACAAATCATTGCAAAAGTGCATATGACAAGCAATAGAATGTTTCCTCTCAAGATCAGATCAGACTTGAAGAAGGAGTTGTTGTAGCAGCTATCACACAAGAAATATTTCAAGAAGAAGTGAAGGATGAGAACTGGTTATGGTATTTGAGATTTGGACATCTCAATTTCGGAGGTTTCAATTTTTTGCACAGAAAAGGCATGGTAAATGGATTACCACTGATAGAGAAACCACACAGCCTATGTGAAGGCTGCATCTTGGGCAAACAACACAGAGAATCATTTCCAACTGGAAAGAGTATAAGGGCAAAGGCACCTTTGGATATTGTCTACTCAGATTTATCTGGACCAATTCAAATGCCATCATTAGCTGGCAGTCACTATATGTTGACATTCATAGATGATTACACAAGGAAGACATGGATGTATTTCTAAAACAGAAAATTGAAGTGTTTGAACAGTTCTACCACTTCAAAGTTCTTGTTGAGAAGCAAAGTGGACACTACATAGAGGTGTTGAGAACTGATAGAGGTGGAGAATATGTCTCCAAATACTTCCTAAGTTTCTGTAGGGAGCATGGAATACACAAACAATTTACCACAAGGTATACACCTCTGCAAAATGGTGTAGCAGAAAGAAAGAATAGGATCATCATGGATATGGTAAGAAGTATGTTGAAGGAAAAGCATTTTCCAAATGACTATTCAGTAGAAGCTATCAATTGTGAAGCTTACATATTAAATAGATGTCCAACCAAAACTGTTATGAACAGAGTTCCAAAAGAAGCATCGAGTGGAAAATTTTTTTTTTTCACTCACATGAGAGTGTTTGGATGTGTGGCATATGCACATGTCTTAGATCAGTTAAGAAGAAGTTGGAAAAAAAGGGGGAGAAGTGTATATTTGTTGGATACAGTGATGAATCCAAGGCATACAAGCTCTACAATCCATCAACCAAGAAGTTAATAATCAACAGAGATGTTCAGTTCATAGAAAAAGAAGCCTGGGATGGAAGTTTAGAGAATAAATTTTATGTAAAAACATGTATTTCACATGAAGACAAAGAGGAATTGATAACAGAAAGTAATTCCTCAACAGTGGCTCCTCCTCATCCTACACAAGCTCAACTGAGCACACCACAAGAAAGAAATAGAACAACATTGAAAAACCAAGGAAGTGCTTCTCCAATCACACCATAGGGATCAACAAATCCCTCGAGTTCAAGTGCAACTCCAAGCACATCTTTAGAAAATAAAAGAAAACCAAGAATAAGAAATTTAAGTGAAATTTATGAGAAAGAAGAAGTTGATAATAATGTTGGTTTGAATTCTTTATTTGCATTATTTTGTCATGTTGATGACCCAATCCATTTTGAAGATGTAGTAAAAGAAGATAAATGGATTGAAGCAATCAATGAAGAGATAAGAACAATAGAAAAGAATGACACATGGGAGATAGTGAACCTCACACAAGGAAAATAAGTTGTTGGAGTCAAATGGGTTTATAAGACCAAAAGAAACATTGAAGGCAAGATAGAAAGACACAAAGAAATGATAGTTGTCAAAGGCTGCAAGCAGCAGCAAGGAAGAGAATATGAGGAAACCTTTGCGCCAGTTGCAAGGATGGAGATAGTGCAGACAATGTTGTCTATAAAAGTACAAAAATAGTGGAAAGTTTATCAAATGCATTTGAAGTCATCATTCTTGAATGGAGTGTTGAAAGAGGAGGTGTATGTTGAATAACCTCCTGGCTATGAGATAGAGATCCAAGAACACAAGGTGTGTAAGTTGAAGAAAACTCTTTATGGGTTGAAGCAAGCACCATGAGCATGGTACAACAGTATTGATGCTTACCTGATAGACAATGGGTTTGACATGTGTGATGGTGAACCCACACTCTACATCAAAGAAAATGAAGGTAAGATCCTTATTGTTGTTTTGTATGTAGATCCTTTGATTTTTACAAGCAATGATGTTTTTCTAATTGCTTATTTCAAAACATTCATGAAGAGTGAGTTTGAAATTATTGACTTGGAATTGTTAAGATATTTTTTGGGCATAGAAGTAAAGAAGATAGAAAAGGGGATTTTTATCTCCCAAGAGAGTTATTTTGAAGAAGTTTTAAAAAGATTCAATATGTAGAACAACAAACCATCATCAACTCCAATTGTCATGTGGTTGAATTTGAGCAAGGAAGATTGCAGCAAGAATTTCAATATGACATTGTACAAAAACATGGCTGGCAGTCTAATGTATTTGACTGCAACTAGGCTTGATATAATGTATGCAGTAAACTTGATATCCATATTCATGGAGACACCCAAGGAGACACATTGGCAAGCAGCCAAGAGAATATTGAGGTATGTGAATGGAACAAAGGGGTATGTTGTTCTATACTCCGAAACTGATAATGTTAAGCTGACTGGTTACATTAACAATGATTGGGCTGGAAGTGTTGATGACAGAAAGAGAACGTTAAGGTATGTATTTAATTTAGGATCAGGAGCCATTTCATGGGCTTCCAAGAAGCAACCAATAGTTTCATTATCCACAACAGAAGCAGAATATGTAGCAGCAACAAAAACGACATACCAAGAAGTTTGGATGAGAAGGATTCTAAGGGATTTATGTCATGAACAAGACAAAGGAACCATAATTTTATGTGATAACAGGTCAACAATTGCATTGTCAAAGAATTATGTTTTCCACAAGAGAACAAAGCATATAGATGCCAAATACCATTTTATAAGAGAATTAGTTAATGATGGTGAAATTGTTTTTGCAGCATTGCAAGTCAGAGGAACAGTTTGTTGATACCCTCACAAACCCATTGGGACAAAAAATTTCTTTTTATTTCAGATAGTGTCTGGGAATGATTGATGGCAGAAGTTGTGATTAAGGGGGAGTGTTGGAAATACTCCCAACCACTGCCATGAATAAGGAGCAACAATAGCCCACGCTTCATTGAATTTTTGTGCAGGAAAGACAAGCAACAGGTTTCAAATCTAAAGGCGTTCATGCAAAAAATAAAAATAGAGTACCCAAGCCCTGTATGCGTTTAATTTCCTGTCCACTTTGACTTACCGTCACCCATGCTTCGTAACATCTAAGTTTTAACCTTAAGCCCTTCACCGAATGTCATATTTCCGTGATGCGATTTGGTGGGACCCACCTTATCTTTGCCACATTGCAAACTGCACAAACCTTCATATTTCACTTTATACCTTACCTTTTGCATTTCGCATTTCCTACAGCTTACCACATCACAACCCGCACTTTGCAAGTTTTAAGTCTTAACTTTAAAGCCACCCGCAAGTTGTTTTATTTTATTTGCGATGCGATCGCAAAGGGCATGGCTCACTCTTAGGAGGATAACGCACATCGGTGCCCATAAGCTCAGGAGTTCAACAAATACCACACGTAAGATAAAAATTTTAAGTTTCGATGCGATATGTGCCATGTCACATCACAATCACAATGTTTCGAGTTTTCTCGTAAGCACATATGTCAAATGTTAAAACCACCGATGTGCGATTTGCAATGGAGTGTCGGACGTGATGTGTTTTCAGAGTCAGAACCAATAATATTTCAGTTCCGCTATTATGTATTTTTTGTACGAGTTTTCATGTAAAAACAGTGGAACAGGCAGAAGTATGTATTGGTTGATAGACATCCATTCCCGTAGTGAATTGCATTGAATTGCAAGCCTCAACCATTATGTGTTAAGTAGAATGTAATCTCATATGTTTTTAGAGAGAGAAATGAATTGAATGATAGAGAAGAGTTGAATAAATTCCTCTCTTGTGTTTTCTTGTTGTCTGTCTGTGTATGATTGTTATTTCCACAGATAATTGTGCATTCTTTGTGTTGAAAGGGGAACACATTCCTCTATTTTTTTTATTCATAATTTCCAACACTCACCTTTGTGGGGTATATCTGCATGTTTCCTTAGTGTGTTGTATGATTTCTTAAACTGAGACTTTGCAATTTATTTTCATAATTGAATAAATGGTGAATGGTTCTCCTTGCCAACTTTTGTTACTCCCGCATACGCTTTTCAAAAGATTGTCCGTGAATGAAAGATGGCATAAGTGTGAACATGAGAACAATTCTTGTGATATTTAGATGGAATTATTGTTGTTGTTCCATTCTAAGAGGAAAATGTCACCATTGGTCATGGTGTGGAGATACAATAGAGCTTTGTTTATGAAAAATTATTCGAGGGTCTACGAGAAATAAACCTTAGCCATAGGAGAACAAAATAAAAGTGTGAGAGCTAGTTACTTCTGCATTGGAACTTCACTTTGAGACTTTTTCTTTACATTTTTTTATGGAGAAAATCCACACATGTTGCTTCCTTCCTCCACCCTATTAACATTCACATGCATGATGTATTACCTACATGTCAATTCATTGGGATAGCTTCGTTTTGTGGTTAAAGACTTTGTGACATAATGCAGGAGCACCAAATGAGATTAATTTTATTTACTTGATTGATCAAGCATCATTTAGTAAAGAGGGTCGGACCTCTTGAAATTATTTTTATGATTATTTATTTTAATAGTTAATATAGTGCCATATTAGAAAGAAAAAATCAGGTTTTTTAGTCTAGGTTTGCATTAGAACTATAGAATAGATATTAGGCAGTTTGAGAATATAGAATAGGATAGCAGCATTAAAATAATAAAAAAGGAAAAAACACATTTTTTTTTGAGAGAGCGAGAGGAATGTAATGTTATCGAGCCATCAAGGGCTAGAATAAAAATTTTTAATTCAAAGAAGGATTGTGTGCAAAGATCACTATTGGTTGTGTTAAATTGTTTGGTTTTTCTTATTCCCCCTGAGTTAGTGAGGATCGTGCCATTGGAGTAGTAAATATGCTGCATTAAATAGTTCTAGTGTTCTCTTTGTGTTTCTACAGTGAGTATTTTACAGAGTGACAGTCCTTAAAGAGGGAACCATATGGAGGCCATTGGAATAGTTAGGCCCCTTCGAATTCATTAAAGAAACTACATATCATGCCTCAGAACCCTGGATTTGCCAAAGATTTGGAGGAACTCTAGAAAAATCAAGATTTGTTCATAACCCTATGTTTTCAGTTGAGGTGCTACGCATACCTTTGAGACACTACGCATATGCTGGAGGCGATGCACATACCTCTAAGGCACTATGCATACGCTGGAGGCGCTGCGCATACCTTTGATATGTTATGCATACACTTGTGGTGCTACGCTACCTTTACACACTACATTTTTATCAACAGTATTTTTTATCATTGCGTTCCTCTTTAGCATGATACTTTTTCACCTGTATGCTAAAACTCACCTCAACAACGAACAGATTGACTGATCAAAGCTCTAGTAAGTTAAAAAAAAATGGATTGAAGGTAAGGAGTATGGTATGGAAGGTTGTATGTTGTGAATCTGGATCTGTTTCATTTTTAATAAATATATTTGTGCATGAAAACGTAGGTTTATAAAGAACATAACAATTTTCGATCTAAGTTTGTCTTCCAGCATGGTAGTGTGGAATCAGAGGAGACAGGTGGTATAGATACACGATAAGGCTCAGTGTATTGTAGTGTGATTATTATGTTTTTGAAATAAGTAGTGCAGGCATAAGTGGTGATCGACAAACTAATCAAAGTCAGCATCATTTGGTATCAGAGTCCATAAAAGGATTAAGTTATGCTTCAACAAACATGCCACCTAGGAGAGGAGCTGGCATAGGTTGGGGAAGACCTATAGTCAATGTCGTTTTACTGGAAGAGATTGTACACCTTTGCACAAGAATGGAGACAATGGAAAATGCTTAGACGAGAGTACCCGATGAATGGGATGCCAGTTCTGCAAAGGAAACTTCTAACGAAGAAGAAGAGGAAGAAAGTGAGGCATTTAAAGTTTTCAAGCTATTGGATAAATCTAGTGGAAGACCAAAGGTGGAAATACCTTTGTAGGAAGGGAACCTTAATGTGGAAGAGATGATGGACTGGATCAATTTGTTAGATAATTATTTTGAATTTAAAGAGGTCGAAGATAAAAAGAAGGTAAAATTTTCAGCTACCAGGTTAAAGGGCCATCATTTACCAGTTGAATATTTTCAGACAATTAAAAAATTTGAGGCAGAAAGGAATGCTTGTTAAAGAGTACACGGAGGAGTTTTATAAGATGAGAATTAGAGCAAGACATGCTAAGGACGACGTAGAAAAGGTAGCCAGATATATCAATGGCTTGAGATATGACATACAAGACGAAATCAGTCTGCTGAGTCTGAAGAGAATTGAAGATGCTTATCAAGCATCTTTGAAGGTAGAGGAAAAAATGTTGAGAAAAAAAAGTTAGAGGCATAGAGTTAAAGTTCAGCAAGAGGAGGAGGACCTTCGAGGTCAAGGTTCCAATACTGTCGTAATGAAGCAGGAAGTTCGAGTAACTGACCACCACAGAGTGGAGACTTTGGTATAGGAATATTTGTACCCAAAGGTAGAGGCCAAGGAGGAGAAATTCAGTGCTACATATGTAGAGAATTAGGACATGGATCATGGGACTGCCCTCATAACAAAATAAAAAATCAATGGAATGTGAATATAGAAAAGACAAAGGAAGAAAACCCTTAGGTCAGGGGAAAGAAGAGCCACCTGAGGTAGGAGAGTCCTTATTGCTAAAAAGGTTGTTGCTTAAGGTAGAGATGGAAGAAAATGAGCCTGCTCAAAGGAAGAGCCTCTTCAGGACTGTATGCAAGTCTAAAGAAAAATGTTGCAAGGTTGTGATTTACAATGGGAGCACTAAAAATATTGTCTCCACAAAAATGGTTGAGAAATTGGGGTTGATTAATATGGTACACCCTACTCCTATAAAGTGTCCTCGTTACAAAAATAACATCATCTTTTAGTGACAAAATAGTGTAGGGTAGAGATACAAATGGGTACATATAAAGATGTCATACTATGTTATGTGATGCCAATGGAAGTGTGCCATATATTGCTGAGAAGACCTTTCCAGTTTGATAGGAAATCCATTCATGATGGCAGAAGGAATACCTATACCTTAGAGAAGGATGGGAAGAAGCACACATTGTTGCCTTTGAAGGATGAAGCAGACAAAGGAGAAGCTGGAAACAATGTTATGAGGATCAGCGGAAAATAATTGCTAAAAGAAGTCAAGAAGCAGAAAGAAATACATTTTGTTGTTCTGGGTAAGCCCAAGGTAATTTTGACTTGTACCAATCTAGACAATCTACCTATGGAAGTAAAAAATCTGCTAAATGATTATGCTGATATTATTATTGATGAATTACCAAGTGCATTAACACCAATCAGAAGTCTTAGCCATCACATAGATTTAATACCTGATGCAAGTTTACCAAAAAAAGAAGCATATAGATTGACTCCTTGGGATAATGAAGAAGTTGGAAGATAGGTGCAGTAGTTGTTAGATAAGGAATTGCTAAGGGAAATCCTTAGTCTATGTACAGTACCAACAATGCTCAGTCTAAAGAAAGGCAGTGAATGGTGCATGTGTACTGATTCCAGAGAAATAAAAAAGATCATTATTATTTATATGTTTCCCTTACCACGTATGCATGATTTGATGGATTGTTTGAGTGGGTTAAAGTATTTTTCTAAAATAGATCTAAAGAGTGAATACCATCAAATAAGGATTAGAGAGGGGGATGAATGGAAGACTGCATTAAAAACCAACAGTGGGATGTATGAATGGTATTTATGAGACTGATGAACGAGGTCTTAAAATAATATGCTAGAAAATTCATGATAGTATATCTTGATGACATTCTAATTTTGAATTGGAATAAGGAAGAGAATTTGGAGCATATTAAGTTGGTTTTAAATACTTTGCAAAAAGAGAAACTGCTGATAAATTTGAAGAAGTGCAGTTTCATGAAGAAGGAGATTATTTACCTGGGATTTTTATTCTTAGAAGAAGGTTTGATGATGGACACAAAAAATATCCAATTAGCTCTGAATTGGCCGACTCCAAGAAGTGTCTTTGAGGTAAGAATTTTTCATGGTCTTGCAAGTTTTTATAGGAAGTTTATAAGAATTTTTAGCCAGATCTATGCACTGGTAGTTTAAACAATAAATGAGATCAACCAGCCATTTAAGTGGACAGAGGAAACAGATCAAAACTTCAAGTTGTTGAAAAATAAGATCACCGAAAAACCTGTTTTGGCCTTGCCAAACTTTGATAAATTTTTTCAAGTTGAGAGTGATGCTAGTGGGATAGAAATTGTAGTTTTCCTAGGTCAAGATAAGAGACCGATAGATTATTTCAGAGAAACTTTGAATGAGGCCAAGTGAAAGTACTCATCCTATGATAAATAATTCTATGCTATTGTGCGGGCTTTAAATAAATGGAGGCATTACTTGTTGCCCAAGGAACTTGTGTTGTATTATGATAATCATGCACTATAGTTTATAAATAATCAGCCAAATTTAAACCAAAATAATGCTTAGTGGGTGGAGTTCTTACAGAGTTTCAACTTTTTAATCAATCATACAAGCAGTAAATCAAATAAAGTTGATGATGCTTTGAGCCAACTAAATCTAGTTGTGCAAGAATGGAAGATTGGCATCTTAGGGTTTGAAGAAATGATTGATATGTATAAAGAAGACACATATTTTTAAAAAATATACGAAATTGTTCCAAATCCTATGATTCACAATAGAATCCAGTGGTTGGACTACCTGATTCAAGGAGGGTTGTTGTTCAAGAACAATAAACTGTGTATTCCTAAATGCTCCATGACGGAAAATCTGATAAAATAAAAAAACAGTGGAGGACTGTCTGGACACTTTGGGCAGGAAAAAACATTCACTCAAGTGAGCGCTTTTTATTATTGGCAAAAAATGCAAAATGGTTTCAAAAATTTTGTTGAGAAATGAAAGGTTTGTCAGCATGTCAAGGGAAGGAGCCAAAACACTGGGTTATATAAGCTATTTCCAATACCTAATAGACCTTGGGATGCGGTCATCATGGATTTATTTTTGGGTTCTTCAAAAACTGAAAGAGGACATGATTCTATTTATGTTTTTGTAGATAGGTTTTAAAAAATGGCTCATCATTGCTTGCAGGAAAACTAGTGATGCAACTCACATTGCCAATTTGTTTTTCTCAAAAATTGTAAGATTACATGGACTACCTATGAGTATTGGTTCAGACAGGGATACAAAGTTCATGGGACACTTTTGGAGGACTCTATGGAGGAAGCTAGGTAAAAACCTCAATTTTAGATTAGCCTATCATCCTCAGATGGATGGGAAAACTAAAGTGGTGAATAGGATCTTGGGAAACATATTAAGGAGTTTGGTTTATAAAAATCCAAAGAAGTGGGATTTGGCGCTTGCTCAAGCTGAATTTTCCTACAATGATACTCCTAATCGGAGTACCGGAATGAGTCCATTTTATATTGTTTTTAGAATGCATCCTAGAGGAGTATATGATCTTAGAGATTTGAGTAAGCAAGAGACAAGGAGTGCAAAAGCTGAAGAATTTGAAAAAAGATGCAGAAATTACAGGAAGATGTCAAGCAGAGATTACAGGAAAGAAACAGTAAGTATAAACAAAGGGTTGATATGAAGAGCACAAAAAATGAGTTTCAAGACGGTGATTTAGTTATGATTTACCAGAGTAAGGAAAGGTTTCTTGTCAGGACCTATAAAAAAATAAAAATGAAAAAGATAGGACCATGCAGAATTCTGAGGAAGTTTTCCACCAATGCTTATGATATTGAGCTACCGGAAGGAGTTGGAATATCACCTATCTTTAATGTTTCAAATTTGTACCTATACAAGGAACCAGAGGAATAATTACAAGATGAACTTGCAGACGACGGGGTTCAGACTCTAAAATTGGAGAAACAGATGCCAAAGACAACAAAGAAATAAGTGGAAGCCATTATGGAGAAAAGAGCAACAAAGAAGACTAAATTCCAAACATATTATCAATATATATTCAAATGGAGGGGGCAATCGGTTGAAGATTCCAGTTGGATGACAACAATGCAACTACAAAAGTATCGAGTGAATCCTGAAGATTTGATGGATCATTCTTTTCTTGCCCAGGAGTCTGATGCAGGAGCATCAACTAAGATCAATTTTATTGACCTGATTGGTCAATCATCATTTATTAAAGAGGGTTGGACCTCTTGAATTTATTTTTTATGATTATTATGTTAATAGTTAATAGAGTGCCAAATTATAAAGAAAAGATCAAGTTTTTTAGTCTAGGTGTGCATTAGACCTATATAAGAGGGATTAGGCTATTTGAGAAGATAGAATAGGATAACAGCATTAAAACCAAAAAAAGAAAAAGAAAAAATGCATTTCTTTTTGGAGAGATCAAGAGGAATGTAATGTTATCGCACCATCAAGAGACAAAAGAAAAACTGTGTTTTTTATTTTATCATTTTTAATTCAAATAAGGAATGTGTGAAGACATCACTACTGTCCATGTTAAATTGTTTGGTTTTTTTTATTCTCCCTGAATTAGTGAAGATCGTGCCACGGGGTAGCAAAGTTTCTTTGTTAAATATTTTTGTTGTTCTCTTTGTGTTTATATAATGAGTATTTTACACAATCACAGACCTTAAAGAGGGAATCATATGGAGGCCATTGGAATAATTATATCCCTTAGAATTCATTAATGAAACTATAGATCGAGCCTCAGAACCCTCGATTCAGCAAATATTTGGAGGAAGACTAGAAAAATCGAGATTTGTTCATAACCCTATGTTTTGAATTGAGGTGATGCATACGTTGGAGGCATTGTGCATACACCTAAGGCACTTCACATAAATTGGAGGTGCTATGAATACCTTTGAGATGCTACGCATACACTTGTGGCACTATGCTATCTTTACACACTACGTTTTTATCAGCAGTAATTTCTATCAGTGCATTCCTCTTTAGCATGCTATGTTTTTATCAACAGTAGTTTCTATCGTAGCTACATTTTCACTTGTATGCTAAACCTCACCTCAGCAATGAACATATTGACTGATCCAAGCTCCAATAAGTTAAAAAAAAATGGATTGAAGGTAAGGAGGAAGGTATGGAAGGTTGTATGCAGTGAATCTGGATCCGTTTCATTTTTAATAAATATATTTGTGCATGAAAATGTAGGTTTTCAAAGAACAGAGCAATTTTTGATCTGATTTTGTCTTCCAGTATGGTAGTGCGGAATCAAAGGAGATAGGTGGTCTAGATACGCAGGAATTCTCATTGTATTATAGTGTGATTATTATTTTTTGAAACGATTTGTGTAGACATAAGTGGTGATCGCCAAACTAATCAAATTCAGCATCATCATGTCAAGGGTTAGACAAAATTTGATAGTGCACAAGATGTTGTATTTATCGAATAACATTACATATACACATGCAGTGTTGTCTTGAGATAGGATATCTATGCTAGACACACAAGAACTTAGTTGAGAGAATCTCTCAACCACACAACAATCTAGGAAACATAATAGGAACATACTCCTATAGATAGAAAGAATCACAACTGAGACAAATAGGAATTAATTTTTCAAACACACCCCCTTAATGACTACTTGTCTCAATATTAATCTGCAAAGTCTACTTGTGGTCAAACATAGCAAAATGATATGTCGAATTCAATATAAAGGATCAACCATCCAATGGAATGCATGGGTGCCAATGGCTGCAACCACCAGTATCATAGGATGTACTTCGTATACATGGTTCTGTCAACCATTATAACTGAATACATGTATTTGTACCTGTAAATCCCCCTCCAACATAATCATCGCAGGTTTTATCAGATTACCCATAACCATGGTCTAGGTTTTATCGGATTACCCTCAACCATGCCAAGAAGGTCTCTCAGCCACCAAGGCTCAACACTGCCACTAAGGTACTCAATTCAGCCATGAAGGCCCAACTATGCCACCAAGGCACTCAATTCAGCCACAAAAGCTCAACATGTCCACGAAGGCTCAACTCTGCCACCAAGGCACAAATCAGCTACCAAGGGCCTCAAATCTACCACAAAGGCACTCCATCTACCATGGGCCACAAGTCTAACACTAAGGCACTCTAGCCACTAAGGGTCACGAGAGACCCGACTCAACTAGGCCCAGGGTTTTCTCAGCTCATCCTCAACCATGCTAAGGGTTTTTTTGGCTAACACTAAACCATGCCTACAATAATCCCTATTCACTTCAATCTCACACTTGGTTTCCAGCTTACCACAAACCAACACTGCAAAGTGGTTTCTGGCTAACCAGAAACCTATAATTACAAAGTGGTTTTTAGATTACCACGAAATTCATGGGAATACAAATGCCTCGTCAAACTTAAATTACACACTACAAATCTTGAAGTTACCAAGTGCATACTTTACAAAGACCACTACAAAAAAATAGACTTTCTTTCTAATAAATTCATGTGACCATCATCAAAAGTCTATTCCACAAACTCACAAAAACTCATACAAATTCACACAAATTTGATTCTCCATCATCAAATACCTTTCAGTGTTCCTTTTGCACAAAATTATTATTTATAGCACTTCAACCTTATTACCCACCAAAGAGTATTTTTGCATCCTCTTCTTTTTTTTTGGTTTAATTTTAGTTTTGGATTCTCATGTGCTATTTTTTAGAGTAGCTAATTCTAACAAAACTACACCATCCAATTAGCTAGGCTCAATGTAAATACTTCTAATTCCAAAACATTTATAAACACCACTATTAATTTGTTTTTCATTGGGATTTTTAAGTAGCCATTCTAAAAAATTTCACATCTCCATTCAGTTGATCAAGATCAATGTGTTTGTCTTTCCAAACTCTAGTTTTGTCAAATTGGCGGTAAACCACCGGTTGCATCAGAGATACATTGTCCACATCTGGATTTGGGCTCAGCGTCCTTCAATGGAAATTATTTGTGGAGGAAAAGGGAGCAGAAGCATTCAAATTTATCTAGAGAATTTCAAATTGGATAATAAGAATTCAAATTGGATAACAATTGTAGACTTTCAACACATGAAAAAAAAAAATGAATTTACACTAAAATTCTCAAATGTGAAAGGATAGAAATGAAGAGGAACTCAACCCAATGACACCTTGGGATGATAACCTTAGAACCGTAATTAGAAGTGCGATAGAGATCAACATATGGGGCAAATTGTCAGCTCGAAAAAATTGTTTTTCCCTCCCCAAACCGTAGCCAGTGCCATTTCCGAGAGATACAATGACACTAACTGGTTGCGAAATCCAATGCCGAGGCCAAAAAATAATGTAGCCTATGATAAGCATGGTGAGATTTTTAGCTCCAGTAATCAAGATCATGCCTAGGAGGAAACTTGGGGGAAATTAGTATTCACTACCACCTGGATTGCAGTCGGGGCCGTCGACAAACTCACCAGAGTTGATGCACACTCACACATGACCGAAGATGATGACGAATTCAACAAATAAATAATGATCTTGATGTATTTCCCCTTCTCCGTCGATTTATATTGGCAAACCTTCCGAATCAGCTATAGAACAACCATCTGGAGTAAACCTCCCTAGTTCAACACATCATTGATGCTGCCTCTTCGAACGTCGTGCTCGAAAATTCTAATGCAAGCTTATTCTCAAGAACTTTTGATGCACCCTCGATGTTCGCAATTCTCATGTTGCATGCACTCTGCCAGAGTATTCGTTCTCTGTCAACTTTCTCCGTAAATTGCTGGCCAACTTCGTGTTGAAGAACATTGTTGAGAACACTGCCAAGCAGATGACAGTCCTCTTCGAAGGCCTGGAATAAGATATCCTCAGAAATATCGTCTGTGGTGTCCATCATGACGTGTAATGATAGTCAAACCCTCGACCTCTAATCGTTGAATTTCACTACCCTGACTCTGAGCAACAACACCTTAGAACACCTCCACCGCTCTGGAGCAGCATAGTCAAACGAAGACTTTAAACAGTGGAAAGAATCATCCATACTTCTGGAAACCTCAGACCAAATGAATGGACAAACAAAAAATAAAATGCAACAGATATATTGTTTTATTTCCCTCAGCCCACGAGGGGAAAATTTGATAGTGCATAAGATATTGTATTAATCAAATAACTTTACATATATATATATATATGAAGTGTTGTCTATTTTGGACACACAATCATCTGGGTTGAGAGAATCTCTCAACCGCACATCAATTGAGGAAACATAATAGGAACAAGCTTCTCTAGATAGAAATAATAACAACTGAGACACGTAGGAATTACTTTTTCCAAAAGGGGTGATAAGGAGAAGTGGGAAACATGAGTTCTGAGTAGTAAAGGCTAGTCATCTCTTTAGGAGTCTTGCATAAATGATCGAAAGTTATTTTTTATCTAATAATTGTCTACCATATATCTTTTATTGGTTAAATTGCATTGTAATTTGGTTCATTTTTTTTTTAAGCTAATACCCTTAATTTTTTGAAGTTGAGTTATTGTAAAATGGCTCAAATTAATAGTTATTTAGAGTTATTGGAAATTCTCATATTTTCTATTGTCGAGGAAAGAGTGAATATGAACAAAGTCACTCTTGTTGATATATGTATGTATCAACATCATGGACATGAGACAATTGAGTTTTCTAGCATGAGTCACATCTACAATGAGAAAAAATGCAACACTAGAGTCATGATTCTAAACTGGTTCTTGTTTAGAACAACTCCCTCTTTAAGTTCTCACAAATTAATCAAAATAATGGAGTCATTTAGGAGTGGATTTGCATGAAGATGTGAATTTCAACCTACACAACCTGAGACCTTCATGAGACTTTGGGAACAAATTGTGAACAACAAGAATAGAAATTGTCTCAGATATGATAAGGGTGCATCCTTTCATACTATGGAATATTCCAAGCCCATCCATTTTTTTGGGCTAGATTCTTTCTCAATGATCTCTCTTCACTTGCTCCTGTTTCACAACTACCACGGATTTTTAGGTTCCAAAATTGTGATTGATTTGGCCACGTGAAAGATTAGTGTTTTTATCTTCACCTTTGTGAGCATTGCGGTAAGCACACTCATCATTCGGACATATGTTCCAGAAATAAAACTCTTTCAAGAAGGAAGATTCACCTTGGATGGACAACTTCATTGAAAACGTTTTCAACAACCAAGAAGATATTCCAGTCATACCACAAAATGTTTCTTCAGTATTGGCTAATCTTGCAGTGAATACTTCTTCATATTCTCACATTCTATCTCGAAGTGGGGAATTGATGTTTAGTTATAAACTTCAAACGTTTATCAAGTGAGATTGAGTGACAACCTGAACCTGCTGTTTGAGGTACTTCTAATTAAAGGTTGCAATGAATTCAAGTGAGGTTTGATTATCTCATGTATGTGATTGCATAATGGAAACAATTGGAAAATATTTTTGGAATATTTTTGAGGCATTTCCACACTGCTTAATGATGGCCACAACATTGAGGAAAAGTGATTTCCAATATGTTGATAAACATAGAATGCATTCTAAACCCCTTCTTTCTAATTCATTTTGTGTTCTTTTTAAAATTAATGAGACTGGTTCACACATAGATTGAGCAAACAAATGGCCCCCCCAACCTCAATAATTTCGCATAGCACTCTTACCCCTCCAGACCTTGCATGAAGAGGATAAAGTATGTGGTGGGAACTTCATTCACTAGTCTCACTCCTATTGCATGGATTTTTATTTATCTAATCCTCTATATTCAAGGACATAGAGCCTATATTTGTAATGTTCTCTATTCTATTACTCTATCCATTTACTTTGTAGGCCATTTTCGTAAGCTTCCAATCTTAGGAGTGAAATCTCTCCTCTTAGTGGGAAAATTTTCTATCAACATCGCTTTAGTGGTTTATTTTATGATAGGAAAACATCCTAGTTTTTTACAAAATTCTTTGCTTTGCTAAAAGTAGTGGTAGCTTAGAGGCTATTTGTAGTAGTTCATGGATAGTGATTTGTAGGGTCTTCCTCCCTTCTTTGTCTATGTGGGATATGGATTCCTTTTGCTATATTGGAACCATGGTCAGTCAATGAACCTGAGTGTCTACAACTTTCACCTCCTATGGGAGCTCCAAAGGCCAAGCCCATGCCAAAGCCTCTTCTCAATATTTTTTGTTTGAAAGCCTCTTAATTTCAACAAGAGTTCTGAGAGATCAAAGACGATATAGTTAAAAAAAGAGAATTTCATTAAGATTCAAAATTATTACCAATAGTATCTAACTAGGTTCCAAACAATGGCTATGTTGGAAGGTTCCAAAAACAATATATGTATGCAATGTATTTCTATTAGCAACTCATATTTCTCTTGGAAATAATGTTACTTGACGAAAATGATGCAAAAATGAAATATTTGGTGTATCAATTTCAAGCAAACTTCAAAGTGATAGAGAAAATATTGCACTAAATAGAAGTGTTCTTTGTAGACAGAAAATAACCTTCTTCTTTGGATAGTCTCGGTGTTAACACATGCCTATGAAAAATTTCGCAAAACATTGTGATTCGTTAAAGAGAACTATCAAATTTAAGGTAGGTGGGCCCTACCCCCATGGTTGCTATAAGGTGAATAATTATTTTGAAGAATTTCATTTTTCTCATCATATTCATCTTATCTCTATCAACACTACTTGTTTCAAATGAAATATAACAATGAGTGAGATATAAGTTATAAAATTATGCAAAATAGCTTGTAATGTTGTAATATTTGTCCAAGTTAGTTCTCATACGAGCATTGTTTCACACCAGAGTATAAGGGTGAAGGCCCTATTTTAAAACGTATTCTTATGATTCCTTGTCAATAAATAATCATATACATTGACATTGGAATAGAATTTTAGTGAAATCACATGGATCATATCACATGAGGAAGATGACACCATTTTAATAATCTTATTAGGTGGATAAGGCATTCTTCTTATGTCCATGAGTATTTATGGAATTAAGGTGTCATCCATTACCCCATAAATATAATTGTTTAAAGGGTTGAAAACATGTTTCGACTTACAAATTTTATGTTATGATTTTTTGTGGGACAACATCAAAGAATTTATTTTCACATGTGATGCTTCACACAATACATTGGTAACTCCATAAAGGAGTTATACCAACCATTACTGACTTTGAACTAATTTTAATTGTTAGTTAACATAGTTGATATCCTACCTTTATGGCTTATCTCTCGAACGATGGTACCCAAACATGAGTTGTTCTAGAAGCATTATGATGATTGTTGACCTGGAAATTGTGCCTGCAGATGTGTTAGGGTTTCAATCATCATGGTAAATTTAAAATATCCAGCATGGCTACACTTATATCCTCATGCGACTTTGTAAACAAAGAATGAAAGCTAGTTATTGCTACACGTAGTATATGGAATGAACTTATTTTATGTCAATTTGCTAAATAAATGCGGAAATGTGCTCCAGCTCATTAGATACTACTTCATAGATCCTCAAAATTACATCTTGCATTTGTCTCTAGTTCTATTCCACTCTAAATTTTGGAGATACATGTAGCGATTGTTGGAAATAGGAATCAATAAATTCAAGCATAAACCTGCCCCTAACTGAATACTCTCAACATAAAATAGATGGTGAAAGGTATGCCTTTTCATTGAGTAAATTATAAATGTAACCTTGTAATTGATAATTGTGTTGCTTCTAAAATATATGCTATGATTAGTCTATTTGATGCAGGTACATAGGCTAATCAGAAGATATGAAGAGTTGGGCAAGAGATGACTATGATGGGATGGTCACATGGTAATGTTGGGAGAAATTTTTAAATGTTTTGTTAATAATTTGTAAATATTTAATTTAGGAGTGAGTTTTTATTCTTTTTGTTAAGAAATTGTAAATATTTAAGTTAGGACTAAGTTTTGATTCTTTTGAATAAGTTGGAGAATTATTTTCTAATGAAAATATAGAAGGGAAAACTATTCACATTTTGTGACTCTTGGTTGTTATAGTTATTTTTTTATTTTTGGAAATAAAATTGGTTGTTATAGTTAGTTTTTTCTTTTTGGGAATAAAAGGAAGAGTGTTGGAAAGTCCAAAAAAATAGAGAGGGGAAGAAAGGAACTCCTTGTTTCTATGTGTAACTACGGTTCTAAAGTTGTAGACCCGCTTGTACCTTCATTCTGTGTGAACTAGAGGGTATGTCTGTGTGAATGACTTAAATGAAAATAAATTTTAAACTCTAAGTTGCGTGCTTGCTAAATGGCTGAGATTGAATCAAATTCATGTGATTAACCAATTTTATTTCTACTTGTGAACTTTTCATTTATATTATTGTGCATTTTCTCATTTTAATATTGGTCATTTTGAAAGTATGTAGCTTGTTAGACCTAAGAATTTTGTGATCCATAATTTAGAATAATGTCTTTTCGATTAATCACATAATAAGGATTTGGTTGATGTTTCGAACAAACTAATGTGGTTCATCCTTAGGACAAAGTGAAGAAGGAGATTGATCTCATTGAATAAATAGAAGGATGCATCATTTCCTGGTGATAGCTATTAAAACTAGCCGTTAATTAGTTAATTAGATAGAGAATTTAAAAAATTTTAATTATTGAAAATATTATTTAGAAGGGTCAACAATTATTAAAATAATTTAGTGAAATGAAGAAATTATAGAATTAACCTTAATAAAGGTAATAATATTAGAAGAAGGGGAAGGGATAGATTAAATTATAAAAATATAATATTAAGGAAATAATATTAAAATAAGGGCGAGGGGGAAAATGTAAAATATAAAAATATACACTATAAAAAAGGGGGCAGGGGAATTTTTTTAAAAATGAGCGGAAAGGGGGAAATTTTTATCACATAAAATATCTGTATATAAAAAAAATAAATCAAAAAATAAATAAATGGCATAAAAAATCTAAACAGGAGGAAATGGCATAAAAACATAAACCAGAGAAAAGGATACAAACAAAAGAGGAAAAAAAAAACAAAGGGACGAAGAAAAATTAGAGACAAAAGAACAACACCCAGGGGGTTGAATCACCTAGAGAGAGCTAGAATCCAACTCTTACTTAATTTCCACCCATCATCTCTATTGAGATTTTTAGGGTGTCTCTCAATTTCAATAGCCTCCCTCATATTTTTATGATGGAAGTGATCCACCCTGGAAATGACTTTGGAATCTTCAATGAAAACATGGTGACACGATTTCCCAGTGTGCTCCACAAGAGCAGAAGTGCAGGATCTACTGTGCCTAATGTATACAACATGTTAAAGGATTCTTTGTCTAATGGATCGTCCAGTTTCCCCAATATAGGGAGTAACACATGAGTAAGGTAATAAGTGCATGCTTTCATGTCCTTTGGGTCTGTAGGGTCATTAATCGATCCGAGAGAATTCCTGATAGTACAGAGAGGTTTGAAAGAAGAGGAAACATTATTTATCTTAAGGACATGGGAAATCCTATCAGAGGTCCCTTGGATAAATGGGAGATTCACCTTGGAGATAGGATCCAAAGGGGAAGATTTTTCTTTTGAGCCTTTAGCGGCTTTTTGAAAGGCCTTTAGACCTTGAGATCCATTGTACCCATTAATCTCAAATACATCCAAAAGATGAGATTTCTCTAACTCTAAATGGCTATCATCAGATATTCTAAGAGCCCGGGTAGCCAGAGTGCAAAGAACACCAAATTTTTGAGCAGGAAAATGATGAGAATTAGCATGAAGATACTCCTTAGTGTAAGTCTTCTTGCGGAAAACTTGGTGAGAGATAGAACTATCTCCCCTCCTAGAGAGTTGAATATCTAAGAAGGGAAGGAAACCATCCACCTCAACTTCCATTGTGAATTTGATGTAATCAAACTAGGAATTCAGGTGATCAAGAAACAAATATAACTCATCCCTACCATGGGGCCAAATGACACAGGTATCATCAATGAACCTATTCCACTTCTTTTGACATAATTGAGCTAATTAACAGCTAGATTTAATAGCTATCACCGGGCAATGATGCATCCTTCTATTTATTCAATGAGATCAATCTCCTTCTTCACCTTTTCCTGAGGATGAACCACATTAGTTGGTTCGAAACGTCGACCAAATCCTTACTATGTGATTAATCCAAAATACATTATTCTACAATATGTAGCTTGTTGAACAGATTTATATAAAAAAAAAATCAAACCCTAGTGACTTCGATTGTTGTTTTTTGTTCATTTTGACAAACTTAGAAAATATAAAGAGAAGAGAAAAACACCCAATTATTGAGAGCACACACATAACATTTTTTATTATGAGGACTCTATATACATCTCAGAAATAGTTACAATCAAGAAACCGTTCAACCAAATTTCTAACTAATGATTAAATCTGTAACACTCCTCCTTAATCTTGATGGCTACATTATTCTAATACCTAACTTCTGACATTGAAATTTAAAATTAAGTTTTCCTAACAGTTTGGTGAAGATATCTGCTAATTGTTCCTTGGAATCAAAAAATTTGAGAGTAATATCACCACTCTTAAAAACTTCACGAATTAAGTGGAAACGAGTGTCAATATGTTTTCTTTTTTGATGAAAGACATTGTTCTTCGACTAGGAAATAGTGGAAGTGTTGTCCCAAAAGATTGAAATAGGTTAATTTTTTGTATATCTGAGGTCAGAGAGAAGTCTCTTCAGCCACACTGCTTGACATGATGCTAAATTTGCTGCAATGTACTCGACCTTTTTTGAAGATAACACAACTATGGGTTACTTTTTGGATGACGACGAGATCAAGTTTCTGCCAAATAGAAAAGTATGACAAGAAGTTATTTTCTGATTATCAATACATCCTCCATAATCATTGTTTGTATAACCAACAAGCTTACTGTAAATAGAGGTTGCATACCATAAACCATGAGTAGTTGTACCTGCAATGTATCTTACCACCGTTTGTTGAGATTTCCAATGACAATCTTTAGGAGATTCCATAAACCTAGAAATATAACTAGCTGTAAATGCTATATCATGTCTAGTAGCAGTTAGATACATGATACTCCTAGCAAGTTTCTTATACAAAGTCGAATTAAAAACTTGTTGTGCTATACAAACATAACTTACAAACATAAAATATTTGAAATCTACTAAGTCACGCGGGCTGCGAGATGCGCTAAGCCCTTTCCAAAGTTATATTAAAAAACTTGTAGACACTTCAATGACCATTATAATCTGTTTATTGCATCACACCTCATTTAAATGAATAAACTTATAAAAGCAATTCGGTATAAGTTGTGATTACACGGACCCAACGAGCCAAAAAAATAAACATAAAGCTCTAAAGTCCCATAAAGTGCAACCACTTGACTTCTTGAATGCGTACTTCACATTTAGCATGACTTAACCAAAAGAAAATTCATTTACTACAAAAGAGTTGTGACGTGCGATTTGCGCGAATCACATTTCAAAGAATTTATGAGTAAAATCGTAAACGATAAAAGTTATAAGTTGTGATATGTGAATGAATGGAATTTAATTACTCAAGAATGTGAAATGACTTATGTCATATCAAACCGAAATCCAAGATCCAACATCTTAAATTGATTGATAACTATTTCGTGTGAAGGTATAAAAGATTTGATTTGAAATGGTTATGGGTGATTAATATCATTTTTGATAGATTCATATCTATTTTTTCATATTTGAAATAATTTAACGATGGATTTGTCTCTTTGTTCCATGTATTTTTAATGATTTCTCTATTTGCTTCAAATCAAGAAACCAACTAACAAAAAAAAGAAAATAGAGACGAACAAGAAATGCAATAGATTGCTCAAACACCGTCTACTGAAGACTCAGACATGTCTCCCCTATTTTCAAACACCACCTACAACAAGGAATGTGACAGATTGTCATGGGAAGCGATGTATAAGTTTTTCGAAAATTAAAAACCAATAGTAATAGATAAAGTTTCTTTGGAAAAATTATATGTTTCTTCAGACCCGACTGACTTTGACGTCGCATGTTCATTCATCCATAAGATAGCTGCAAGGCCAAAAATTATCCATTACAAAAATATGGTTAAGTTGGTAATTGACCACTTAAACATAGAATATAGAACTTTTAAAGATTCGAAGGGAGAAAATATTGGTTATTTCAAAGAAGACGATTTAAAAACAATGTACCATCTACCCTCCTTGCAACAAAACTATGACAAATCTTTTGTTCAAAGTTTTAGAGCAGAAAATCAAGATCTAACAAAGGTGATAAAGGAATTGAAATAAGACTAGGGAAAGATGAAACGAGATAAACTCAGTACGTACCCAATTTCTCAACTTCCTTACCCTTACTGTTATGCTACTGGTATGTTGTGTAGATTGTTTTCGAAACTTGATACCACTAGTTTTTAAGTAGATTGGGTCCCATTGATTAACGCAATCGTCAATTCTTTAGTTCTGAATTTAGCCAAGCACATCATATATTATAGGAATAAAAGGAGTGTTTCATATAGATAAATACCTCCCTTTTATATGAGTGCCTATGTCATGGACGCAATCTACTTTTCTTCTAGTTTTCCTACCACGGGATGGAAATAGACTACCCAAGACCCCACCCCAATCCAAATTTACCACAGAGCCCTTTGGGATTCAGATTTATATCTGCATTTTTATAAAATTTTCCATGGAGTCATGTTGCCTATGCACCAAATGATATTCAATGAGAAATCCCCTAGGGTTTGCAAAGAAGCTAGTACAGATATTCTTTCTGTAGTTAGATGGTTTGTAGAGGAGATTTTTACATATGTCAGAGTATTTGGGAGTTATGCTTCTCCACACATCCTACCATATTATGTTCCTGATAAGTTACTTGAAAGAGAGATAGCCTACCAACTTATTAATGGTATTACCAAAAAGCTGAAAGATGATAAGAAGGCCGTTTGGCCTAATTTTCCTTTACAGTGTGGTACTTTTGCACTTTTTGATATTGGCCATGCCTACAGGGAAGTTTCAAATATTAATCTATTAAATTTTGAAGTAATGCCAAAGAGGTTGTATGATCCAAATGATGCAATTAAAAAATACATCACGGAGCTCAAAATGAAGCCTTTTGTAATAGAAATAGACGGATTTGATGATCTCTTTCAAGGCATGGAAAATTTGTCAGATATAATTTAGATTGCATCTAGTCAACTCAAACAAGATGATTTGGAAGCCTTCCAAACATATAGAAATAAGATACTTGAGAGAATTCCTCTTAAATTTTTAACTATTGAAGATGTCAACAAACCTACTCCAAGTATTAGCTTGGATAATGAAGAAAAAGGCATGTCTGAGGATGAGTCGGGACGATGAGAGCATCAATCTCATAATTCAGATCATTATGAAAATGAATCTGAATCCAGAAAGGAAAGTCCAGAAAAGATATTTGATCAAGTAATCCAAGAGATAGAGATGCGGGAGAAAAGAGAAAGTAATGGAACAGAGTCAACTTCTCATGAAATTCAGCACAGTCAAGATACACTTGATCAGTTAGAAAAGTCCCAACCAAATAATTTGAATATTGAATGGGATGAGTTTTATGAAGTAGTAAAAACTCCTAAAACCAATCCCAATACTAATCAAGGTACTAGTTTTCAGACTCCAGAAAATTCCTAGAAGTTAGCAGAAACTATTCTTCCACTACAACAAGTTCCAGAAACTCATGATCGAGATATCATACTGGCCTACCCTACAGAAAAAATAGTTCTACAAGTTGAGGAAATTACTTCACTGGATATCTTCTATAGTCCTAGTCATAAGGTTGTAGTCAAGAGAAATAAGAGGAGAAGAACTAATGAAACAGTCTCAAATATTATGAATGCATGTATTGAATTTTTATGTAAGGATCCCTTAGCTGATCCTGCTGAATGTTTAACTAAATTATCACAGTTTGTAGGGGAATATGCTACTACCAATGTTTATAAAGCTACTAAGGTTAAAAATTTTCTAAATCAGAAGGAAGACATAATACAAGAACTAGAGAGTCTGTTAGATGAAGAAAAATCTAACTCTAGCGAGAAAATGAAATAAAAAATGGTCCAATTTCAAAAGGCTTTTGAAAAGCTTAATTTACAGCATTAGGTACAAATCACTGAGAAGCAAGCACAACTCGAAGCAGCAATCACCAGATTACAAATCCAAACACAGTTAGAGAAATTCATAAAAGAAGCATTGGATGTAAATTCTAAGTTAAAGAAACAACAAGAAGTATTTTTCCAACAAGATTCTATTAATGACTCTTATTGTGACTCAAATTAAATACTGATCCAGCAAGTAGCTATCTAGAAACTTGAATGTGATAAACTCTAGAATAAATCAACAAACAAATTCAATGGCAAGCATCAGACTCAGGCGAGGAAGCTAATCTACCTCAGGTAGATAAGTTCCACAAGGAGATCTTATTCAAATATTAGGATGCACAAATAAAGCAGGCAAAGAAATAAGTAGTGAAAACATCAAGATTATCAAAGGAAATTATCAAATTTGTATGTGAACAACTGGTGAAAGTAGAACTTATCAAAGATTACACGTCTGAAGTTTTCTTAGAAGTCAAACAACTAGAAACACAGTGGAAGCAAAAGGCGGAAAGGTAGGATGAAATAATTAAAAGAGTAAATAAGTTTGATCAAGAGAATTATTGGAATTTTCTGATCAAACCTTATCATCAATACCAGATCTTGCAGTCTTTAACAGATTCAGTAAGAATATCGAATCCAGTACTCTCAAACGCATTATTCAAGAGACAGGTCAGATCGAGGATTTCACAGCCAGCTCAGCTCAAGCCCATGCTAGATATTTGTTACTTTATTTTCCTAGATTGTAGTTTAAGTTAGCCTTACGAGGATGGTTGTTTGAAACCTCCTCTATTTTTTTGTAATAATCTATTTTATAACATAGTTAGTTTAGTATTTAAACCTCTCATGCATTTAGAGAAGGGTCCACAAATTTTTCAAAAACATTTGCAAAGAATGCACTATTGTAAGTTTTTAAATGCTTTGATGAATTAATGGAACACATCTATTATCTTTTGACAATTAAAGTTGTTTAACTCATGTTGCACTATTGTACTCTTTAAATTGCTTGAAAGTGAAGAGGAGAAAATCAATTACTGTCAGTTTACATGAGTAGAACTTTGTACATATGGTATTTTTATTCACTTGTATTAAGTCTTTATTTATAGATTGACAATCATCTTATTGTTACATTATATATTTGAAACATTATTATAGATGAATGTTACATGCACTTTTGTTCTAATATTTGTCTATAATTTCTTATTGAATATATAATCACACATATGAATGCAATATATTTTTCTCAATTCTTCTAGTCAAACTATGTTAGAAGAATCATCTTACATAATTTTCATCTCTTTCAACTGTTAAATGGTCTATATTACTAATATTTGAAGGATATCTCTTTAGATCGCATAAAGTAAGAAACACCCCGGGTATATAGTAGAATAAATAGTTTAGATAGATGCATATGATAGATTAAAATAATTCTCTATTTGCATGTTGTATAATCAAAACACCCTCAAAATCATCCTTATTGGGAAATTGGTCCTGTTATCCCTAGTAGAAGCCACTACACCAAATGAAAAAGGAGCTACTTTAAGGTCCATACTGGGTGGTTTTCCCCCATGTTTTAACAGAGGAATTCTGAGGCCGCAACACAACAATACCCGCATAATATTTATTTAACTTTGTACCAAATTCAATAGGAGTATCCAACGGTTTACACTTGTCCATATTAAACTTTTTCAAAATGTCAGTAGCATACTTCTGTTAACCCATAAATATGACATCATGTGTTTATTTCACTTCAATACCTAAGAAGTATCTCATTAGTCTGAGATCTGTCATTTCAAATTCATTTTTCATTGCAGATTTAAATTCATCTAACTACATGTTACTTGTATAAATTATCTCATCAACATAAAGAAATAGTATCAGCATATTACCTTGATGATCAGTCTTGATATACGAATTAGGTTCATGGTTTCTCCTTCTAAAACCATTATTTATTAGGTAATGGTCTATTCGGCTGTACAAAGATCTTGGAGCTTGCTTCAAGACGTACAATGCTTTATTCAAACTATACACCTTTTTTTGTTTTTTTTTTTTTTTTGGAACTAGGTGGTTGATCAACATATAGTCATTCATTCAAAAAACCATTTAGAAAAACATACTTTACATCCATTTAGTAAATTGACCACTTGTTTTGTGTTGCAATAGCTAATAAAAATCGAATAGTGTAAATTCTTACTAAAGGTGCAAATGTCTCACAATAATATATTCCAAGTCATTGTGAAAAACCTTTGGCGACTAATCTTGATTTTTGTGTATCAACTTCACCTCTCTAATTTAATTTAGTTTTACAAATCCACTTGACACCAATAGAATGTTTATCATCAAGTAGATCAGCCAAATCCTAAGTTTGATCTCTTTCAATAAAATTGATTTCATTATTCATTGCATCTACCCATTATTTATCCTTTATAGTCTCTTAAAAAAAGTTAGGTTGAAATGAAAGAAATGAAAAATTTACAATATCATCAACGTCATATTGTGCCTAAATATCACTTAATATTCTTATTTGGATTAACAGAATCAACCCATTTAAAGATGATGAACTACTACTGGTTTTGTCTTGAACTTGTAATCTTGGAGTGCTCGTTGTAGATGCTTGATTTTGTCTAGCACAATAAAAGGATTAGGACAATATTGTTCTCCATTTCATTCCAAGATTTTTCTTCCATAAATTTCACATCTCGAATTATGAAAAACTTCTTAGTGATAGGATTAAACAATCTATATGCTTTAGATTGATCACTATTGTTAACACTGGAAAATCATACAAGCAAAAGACATTAGAAAATTTCAAGAAGAATGTACAAATAATGATTTACAGGGAAGAAATACATTATAGGAGCTGAAAGTTTTAACTTTTCCTAAGGTCAAGCAGGAAAATATATTCAACTGTGCACAGGACGTAGTAACCATAGGTGATCACTGTGGATTTTCCTTCGATATCCGCAAATATCATCGTGGCTATCCCTCAAAGAGCCATGTGGTCCTAACGATGTGGAACACCATCCAGGACCACTTGGCACACTTGGAGAAAAAGATTCTTACTCAAGCTAGCCAAGTATAGACACCTTGGAGCCACCTTGAGACTTTAGTGTAGCACACAAAGGAATCATCCTCCCACTCTTGTGTCAATATCGGTCTTGTACCAAGAAAGGGAGGTAAAATTTGAAAATTATCTATAAAAGCTAACCATGGGAATAGAAACATGAGAACACATTGTTATGCTAGCCAAATTGCTCAGAAGAAAACCAAATTGTGTTGTCCAACAACAAGAGCATTGGAATAATTTAGTTTTTGGTCATCCAACAACTCAATCCAATAGAGAAAATTTCACCACATGTCTGTCAATATACCATCCTTCGAGGGGGAACATAAGCTTGCTGAAATATTGAAGTGAAGAAACCCCCTTGTCTTGGATATTAGAGCTCCATAGCTCTAAGTATCCATTACAAGAGATTTAACATCCTATCTTCTTATTCTACCAACACCTAATAAAGGGAGAGAGCTCTCCATTTGAGTTATTAGTGTGTTTTCTCGATTGAGCATGTTATTGTACATGTTATTTTTTTTTAATTTCTTCGTTGGTGTATCATGATATGTTTCCATTTTACTTAGTTTACTAAATGTTGAATTTGTTCCACTAATTATTTAACAAACCAATTGACCTGTGAATTTCTTGTAGGAAAGTAGCCTCCCTTTTAAGCACAGTGTATTTTTTCTTCCCATGCGTTGAATACACTACAACAGGAATGATGACTCCATTAGATTATTTCTTTTGACCTAATGGTTGTTTATGCAGGTCCTCTCTCCTTCTCAAACTTGCTAAAAAATCACTCATGATTCCTCTCAACACTTTTCAGTTACCATCAGTAAGAAATTTGGCTCAAATAAGGTGGAGTTTTTTAGTCCCTACAATATGCATGTGCTCAGCCCAGAAAGACATGAAATCTTCATGCCTGTGTGAAGATAAGTCGCGTAGTAGGCACTGAGCTCATTTTTCACTTTTTTTACTCATTTTTTTTTTGCAGTTGTAAGGTGTTGGCAACACATAATAAATTTTCCATCACTGTGCTCTGGTATTTCTTGACTGGTTAGGACACTTTTTTTTGAAGTTTAGCTTAGCAAATAGCTTGTTTTAATTTTAATTTTTTATTATTGTAAATCACACATATTTTAAATAGGGGAAAGTAAATGGCCTTCAATCCACATATGCTATCAGAAAAAAATAAGAAAAAATATTTCCTGGTATAAGATACCAAACACATAGAATAATTAGAAGAAAATTATGTGGCCCATACATCCACACATCTTTATCTAATTATTGTTTTTAAAATTTTTGCATTAGTTTAGTTCAATTTTTGCATTAGGATTTGGGACCAGGACCAAAATATCGAAAAGAAAGAAATTAATCTCTTCCACCCTTGCACCTCTTGGTGAGCCTAGTTATGCATATGAACACTTTCTAAAGATATTTTTCCATCTCCCTATAGTGAAAAAATTAGTATAACTGGGCAAGCTGTAAGTGGCACATAATCCACACATCGTTTATATTTGTAAGGAAAAATCACACATAAATTAATTAGAGAAGGATTCTAAAGGATCGCCGTATATCCACATCTCATAAAAGTTGTGATTGTACACTCCAAAGCACAAAAAAAGCATCAGTAAGCATTGCACCAAAAGGCACCCAGTGTGTTGGGACCTTTTTCCTCTTATTAGAGTTACTTCACCAAGCCACACCCTAAGAAAATTAAGACTCTGTAAAAATAACCACTAATAGAACTCATTAAATTATCCCCACAAGAGCCACAAAAGAAATTATAGTTCATGTTAAGATGATCAGGGATAGGCATCCAATAAGCCATCATGATCATTATACATTTTGAAACGTAGATGTTGAGCTTTTCGGGATCTTAAAATACGTCTATCCACCCATAGAAAAAAATACCCAAATGTTACCAGAGACCCATTTCAGAGGGGGTTAAGCTCAGTCCCAGTGTCTGCGGTACTTTCTAGGGCTACCTGACCCATATAGTGCTCAGTACTGGTAGCTGAATATCAATAAGCTCAAGAATCAAATGCTCATGTGGGACGACGGTACTTTTGTGGCCAAATCTAGGGCATCCTTCCCAATAGGTGACAGTGTAGGCAACACTAGATCCTCTTAGCATTACCTTGGTCGATTCTTCAGCCGCTAGAAGGTGTCACTAGTTATTTTAGGACATTAGCCCCAATACCCATTAGAAGACATCTTTGAAAGGCCTAGTTACATTTGAGAGTGTGAGGATGATTTGGTATTTTTAGGCTTTGACTATCATACAAAAAAAAACCAAACCATATTTTTTGCTTGCTTCATCACATAGCCTTAATCTAAAGGAAAAATTACCGTTTATTTTTTAGCTTTGTTTTATGTATGTGATCATATTTTCTTTGATAATAATATTCCTTCTCTTAGTAAACCAAAAATATTTCCAATATTAAACTAGTCGACACCATAACAGACCAATGGGACCTCGTCGATCTAGGCATTTCTTAGATCTCCCCTCATTAGAGGGAGTTCCATGTCTTTCACCATTTAGGCATCAAGGAAGACACACCACCACCATTATGGGTTCATTATTTATTGGGGCATCTTTGGTTGGAATCCCCAAGGGTCACCCAACACCACACCAGTGGAAACCCCAGCAGTGTCACCACACTCAACTCCTCCCACAACCCCCAAAGGACAGAGGAGGGCTACCCATTCAGGGAGTCAACAAAATACACAACAGGGTACATCACAGGTAATATTCCCTAGACACCCCCAATAAACCATTACACTTAGATACCTATGTTTCCAAATTACACAATAGCAATCAATACTCAATTACCATTTTTAGCATCATTAAACCTTTGAGATATATCACAGCTAACTAATGACCCCATTACATGTGACCCTAATTGGCCCCCCATGCCCACAAAGCTCCCCTCGGACATACCAAAATTCGAAGGGAAGAAAGCGGAAGAGCCTGTAAATCATATTATGAGTTTCCACCTATGGTGTTCGTCCAACAGTATTATTGACGATACTATTCGACTCAGATTGTTTCAACGCACCATAACTGGGCCAGGTGAAAAATGGTATGTTGAGAAGCCTTCCACTTCACACGGAACCTTTAGTGCCCTTGCTACTACATTCCTCACTTATTTTCAGCTACCCGTCCACCATGATTCGGGGATGAAATTGTTGATTTATTTTAGATAAATGCCGCCTGTCCATATCTCGGACCATCTCCACAATTAGCGACGAGGTCGTAGTTTGTGAAAATCCAAACTCAACGATAGAGTTTTACTGGACTTGTTTTTGAAAACTACCACAATAGATATCTCAAACAATGTGGTGACACAAGTACCTACCTCCGAGGAGGACGCCATTTGAAAATCCTTGTAGCTTGAACTCATCTATACCCAGTCAGCATATATCTACAATGTCGTGCCAAACATCCTCGACTTGCAAACTTATAGAGAATTTCAAGGCACGTTGAATACCACAGATGGCTTGATTGGGTCTTTGACCCAATTTCACCTAGACAGAATTATCCAGTACCTAATATATTCGTATGATTCTACCCCGAACATGACGTAACCTGGCTACCACCAATGACAATCCGCACCTTTGCAGAATATGACGAATAGGGTGTGATCATAACACAAATAGCATGGAGGCACATACCCTCATTTGCAGGGGACCCATTACTCAGCTAGGAATGATAATGGAATAGATTCGCCCCAACAACTGTACACAAACCAGGTACATAGAAACCAATTTTATCCTTTCCCCGTGCAAAATCCACCACTGTAGAATAATGCGCCTATGAACTTAGTGCAACCATCTCAGGCTCAAAAATGCCAATATTATGACTAGGAGAACCGTAACAATCCTCCTAGTGTTGCAAGAAATAAGCCTAAGAATAAAGAAATGGAAACTCTAGAGAGGGGGGCAATAACCATCAACCCCCACCCCTCCCCGCGATCTCAGTTAGGGGGAAATCCCAACTGAAATCAAAAGAAGGAGCCAAAAAACAAATTCGAAGGGGATAAAAAGAGGTTAGGTCTAAGGAAAATCCATTCTTGTGCCATATGTGGTGAGTATGGTCATTATACCCACGATTTTCCCTAACTCCCCGAACTAGAAAAACTTCAGGGTAATCGTGGACAAGGGGGACCTACACAACAAACGATTGTAATGCAGGAGCCCTTCCCACACTAAGGAGTGGTTAACACTTAACAACAACAACCACCCCAAAATGATACTGAGAGTGGCAACCATGAAATTTACATGACTGGCAAAGAAATTTTATTCCAAATAAGGATTAGGAACTATGATGCCCCCCGAACACTAACCCACGAGGTACGAGCATGAGTGCACCTACTACATCATTGATCATATCCAATGTACCTATTGATCCCCTCCCCAAGATGGTTAAGGGGCCAACCAAGCGGGTAGGACACCACTCAAAATATGCGCATAACTACAAAATAGTGGATGATTTAGCACAATCACCCACTGCCATGTTAGCCTTATAATTCCTACAATCATGCCCAAAATAGTGGAAAGCCTTACTTTCTGCATTAGGCACAATCGACCCCTCTGATTCGCGCCTAATTCCTTTTGACCTAGATAAATCCACCCCTAGACTTACTTCTCTAGTTGCTTCCATATACCTGTGTCAGTCCAAAATATCACCATACACTGATGCATCATTGACGAAGGAGCATCTCCATGCATAATTTCCAATTATGTTTGGCAGAAGCTTGATCACCTGAAATGAAACCATCTAACATCATGCTTAGAGAATATTATTGTCAACCTTTAGCTCTCATTGGTTTATATCAAAATGTCCCTGTAAAATTG
The DNA here is from genome assembly GCA_034641835.2 of Pinus albicaulis. Taxonomy (NCBI): domain Eukaryota; kingdom Viridiplantae; phylum Streptophyta; class Pinopsida; order Pinales; family Pinaceae; genus Pinus; species Pinus albicaulis. The sequence goes on along the minus strand of CM076574.1, from coordinate 1,401,621,055 downwards.
GTCGGAAAGATGATAGTTATAGAAATTTAAGTCTTGGACACACAAATTGACTACAAAACTCCTCGGGTGGAGTTATATGTATGCCATGGCTGCCATAGCATCCTTTCTCTTTCGGGTGATGATGTTCCCCCATTAAGATCGAATCATCACCGTTGAACAACTTACATACTATGATAAGAAGCCCATGACGACTCTCAATGTCATTTTACCTTACGTAGACACAAATACATAATCACTCATGTGGTACCACGAATTTTAACCCAGTCAATTCAAACCATCATCGATCTTAGGATCATTTCTAGGGGATCACCCTATTATAATAGAGGTGACCCTAGAAGCAACGGGGGCACTAGTGTGCATGATGCTATCATCAAACATCTAGACCATCCCAGATATGGAGACCAATAGTATGGAGACCGAAGACGCTGACATGGCTTTCCTACCCTACACCATTTCCCAAACCCCATTTTTATACCCCCTACCTAGTTTTGTGTCAAATTAGTCTTGGAAACTATTACATTTCAAAACATGGATTTCGCAATACCTGTCTGGTATTTGGTCCCACCAGCCATGTTCGGAAGGCTAGCCATCATTTCTATAGGGATAACCCCTATCACTCCTCAAGAGGCTACACTGGTTACTGAAACTCCTGTAGTAGCACCAATGAAAGTGAGCAAGAAAACCAATAAAAAAGGGAAGAAAACTAAAAACCCCAACATACCTAGGGCATTGCAACCTTGTGCATTATGTGATATCCCAGGCCATCCTACCAATATTTGTTCAGAATTAGATGAATTAAAACCTCTTCTAATCACCAAAATAAATATCGTTGCCTCAAGTTCCCATAAAAAGGAACATGCCATGAAAAATCAAGAGAAATCATTACACACCAACCACACATGCGGCATATGCAACCGTTATGTGCATTAAACCCATCATTACCCATAGATGTCGTGATATAGGGATGCCCTACAAGCCCTAGAGCAATCATACTAGCAAGATCCCTCAAATCCACTGATGTAGATGGAAAAGGGAGAGCGTAGAATGATACTATAACTATGAGAGGATCCTCCATAATGCTCATACATAGTCACTCCAATAGACAAAAGACGATAAACGGAGGCCACTTAACTGTCCCTAGTTTGAGCACTATGTGATGAGCCTAACCACTTAGTCACATAGTGCCCCGAATTGATGGTGTTCACCCGTTGATACCAAATCACTCACATTTACTAAAGAAAATTAGTCTAACATCGACGAAATTCATGTAATATTTGTCGAATAAACCATCACGTGCATTTTTTTCCCCACATCTAGTGGTTCTGGTCCATGTTGAATTTCATGTGACAATTCATCGTTGAAAATTCTGACTTAGTCATCTCGGACAAAAAATTTGCGAACATCAACACCATTCGAGGGAAAAAACATCAAGGACCATATTATATGTTGATAATGAGAGGCAGTCACCTGAATGACCACCTTGCCCCCGTTATCACCCTCAAGCTCCTATCTAGCTTTGCGCATTATGTGATGAACACAATCACTTCATTGCTAACTGTGCAACCCTAGAGTTGTTTGAGAGATGGTATCCTGTCAACCCCGTATACTCTGAAGGATTACGAGCAGTCCAGTATTCGTATTGGTTGTGTTTTGGAAACCACTTGGTTCTTCGTTGTCTCCTGATTCCATTTGGTGTTAAACATTTTACGCCAGGCCACAATATGCCTTGTTGCAGTAGATGGATCAGATTTAGAATCCATGGAAAGTTTGGAAACACAGGAAAAAGTGACAACCGAGTCCATTTTCTTCATGTCAGCAGAAAAATGGTCAAAAAAGGGGCACATCATCACCCCCAACTACCCTCCACGGATAAGGCCAACCTACACATTATGCAACACATGCAAACACATGGTCGCCAATGCCTTGATATAGAATCATTCTGCAAATTGTACCCAATCACTCCAACAGTCCAAAGGAAACAAAGTACCAAGGAAAGATAGTCATTTCTGGTTTTTCAAGGAAACCATTAGGCTCGACACTATATTTACATCTCCCAAGTACGCCCTTTTTTAGAAACCATACGCTCATTGGATGCCCAAAACCTAGATATAATTCGTCTAGAGCCAAGAAAACCTAACTCAAGGCAGCCTTCCCTGAGGCAGCCTACCCCCCATCATCAACAAAACATTAAGAATACTAAGACACCCTATCATCTTAGTAGGGACCAAAACCAGCCAAGGACAACATGCGGGCTGTGCGATAAAAATGACCACCGAATAAATCAATTTAAGGAACTTAAGAACCTTACTAACTATCTCTTCTTGGTCAACCCCATCCCATAGATAAATCTCTCCAATCAAGAGAAGATCACAAATTGCTATTGCAGGATTTTCTTACAAGTCCACCATACGATATATTGTGACTACCTCCCAAGGTTATGAGTGGCAAGGGAAGCTTTGAGTTTGAACTCCCGAAAAGAGCTAGACCAACAAAAACAAAAAAATTAGAGATGGAAGAAGTGAAAACATGCCCCAATTCCCAATCATCTCTGAGCATCCACTTCAGGCACAAAGAGTAGCATTGGTTCCCATACCATCTTCTCAATAAGCACTATGACACTGTGCACCATTTTCACAAGTCAAAATCATGAAACATAGTTGTGCCCCTTAATGGAAACATTTAGGCACCTATGCACTCAACACAACTTTCAAATCTAGAAAAGTGCTTGTACCCTTAGTACGCCACGTGAGGAACATAAGATTTCTCTCATACAATCCACCATAATGGAAATTCCTCCACCATCCAGTGTCGACAACAAACAACACCACATATGATTCATCTCATCATGCATGGGAACCATGAATTGTGCTATCTTCTCATCTGCCATTGGTGTCAAGACTTCTACAACTACAACAATAGTTGTATCATCGATGTTGAAAACAAAACAACTAGTACATATGGTAAATTTCACGACACTTTAGGTCTGACACTTTTGACGTATTGTCATAAATTTCCCAAATTTTTCTCAATTTTTTTAATCTCACCAAAAAGCGTGAGAATTACATGGAGAAATTGAGACCCAATGCTCGAAATGTCAAAATAGTGATGATGGGGCTCCAGATGTCGAAATAACGATATTTTTCTCCAACGTCAGACTTGCGACGAAAATGTGTGGATGTCAGAATAATGATGAAAGTGTCCAAATTTTGAAAACGTAGGAATAGCGACGAAGGTGTCCAAATGTTGAAAATGTCAGGAAAGAGAAGAAACTATGTGAGGTTGGGTCAAGTCAGGGTTGGGTCATGTGAGGTTAGGGTTGGATCATGTCAGGTTGGGTTGGGTCAGGTCGATTCATGTGAGGTCTGGTCATGTGAGAGCGCCTAAGGAAACACATTTGGGTGGGTTGGGTTAGGTCAGATCATGTGAGGAAACCCAAGGAAATGCGTTCGGGTGGGTTGGGTTAGGTCTGAGTCGTGCCATGCCATGTGAGGGCGCCCAAGGAAATGTGTTCCGGTGGGTCATGTCAGGTCAAGTCGTGTGAGGGCACCCAAGGAAACACGTTCGTGGGGGTTGGGTCGGTTCAGGTTGGGTCGTGTGAGGTTTCCTGAAGGGAAACACATTCATGCACTGGTTTAGGTGATCAGGTACTTGTGTGAGGGAACCTTATAAGGAAATGAGTTTGAGCAGTGGGTTGTGTGAGGGCGCCCAGAAAAACGCGTTCAGGTAGGCTGGGTTGGGTCGTGTCAGGTCGCATGAGGGCATTGAAGGAAATGTGTTTGGGCAGGTTAGGTTGGGTCTTGCATCCATGTGAGGTCATCCAAGGAAACACGTTGGGGCGGTTTGGCTCATGTCGTGTCGTGTGATGGCGACCATGGAAACACGTTTGGGCGGGTCAGGTTGGGTTGTGTCGTGTCATGTGAGCGCGCCGAGGAAAATGCGTTCAGGAGGGTCAGGTCGAGTCATGTCATTTAGTGAGGGCGCTCAAGGAAACACATTCAGGCAGGTTGGGTCAAGTCATGTCGCATGAGGGCACCCAAGGAAATAATGCGTTTGGGTAGGCCAGGTCGATTCGGGTCAGGTTGTTTGAGGGTGACCAAGGAAACACGTTCGTGCAGGCCAGGTTGGGTCGTGTGAGGCTGACACCTAAGGGAATGCGTTCAGGTAGGTCAGGTTGGTTCCTCATGTCGTGTGATGCTGCCCAAGGAAACGCATTCAGATGGGTCGCGGTGGGTCATGTGACGACACCCAGGGAAACGCGTTCGAGCATGTCAGGTCGAGTCAGGTCGTGTGAGGATGCCCAGGGACCTACGTTCGATTAGGTCGGGGCGAGTCCTGTGAGGGTGGCCATATGAAAAATGCGAAGTTGTGACCACCCGAGGGCCAAGTTGGGTCGTGTCGTGTGATGGTGCCCAAAGAAACACATTTGGGCGGGTCATGTCGTGTTGTGTGAGGGTGCCCATATAGGAATTAACACGTTTAGGTGGGTTGGGTTGGGTCAACGTGGTGGGTTGGGTTGGATCATGTGAGGGCACCCAGGGAAAAACAATCGGGAGGGTCGGGTCAGGTCGTGTGAGGGTGGTCATATGAAAAATTCTAAGTTGTGACCGCCCGTGTTCCTTGTGCATGTTTGTGTGATCCGTTTTCCATTTCCTCCCTTGTGCCTTTGTTCAGGTGGGTTGGGTCGTGCCATGTGAGGGTGCCATAGGAAATGTGTTCAAGTTAAACTTAGTTAAACTCTAAAATAGTAATAAAAGTCAACTTCACAAGGAGAGGAGACAGAAAAATGACAACTAACTACTGCAAAGTAGGGAGGAAGTGCATACTCACTCTAGGAAGGTCTTTGAATTAGGTAGTATGAATCAATGGAGTGGAACTATCCATTTAATCCTCCAACTACAGTCTAGTAAGTGCCACATGTCATCCTAGGTGGCACCTCTATTAAAATAGAAAACCCTAAAAATAGAGAATTTGAAAAATGATAGGGAATTCCCAATAGTGAATGAAAAGTGGTCATATGTGCCCCTAATAATGTATGGAAGAGGGTCTAAATTATGGCTAGATGTGTTCCTTAATGAAATAATGAGTGTAATGTACCCCAACACCACCCCAGAACCCAAATTATAGGGAGTATGCTATTGAATGAGTCCTAGCAATTCTCAACCATGTGGAGTATTCATGTACAACAAAAAATGATAAATGAGTCCCAACAATTTGCGGCCATGTCAAGTACTCATGAAATAAATATTTATACATTAATACACAATATCAGAAGAGTGAGGTAAATAGGGATAACCTAGTGGGAAGTAAACCACCGCTTAAAATAAAATGCATACTACATCAACTATGTAGTTTCTATGAATAGGGATGGTGTTGTGACCCATTTTCCATTTGCTCCCTTGTGCCTTCGACGTCTGGGCGGGTTGAGTGGGGTTGGGTCATGTGATGGCGCCCAAGGAAACGTGTTTGGGTCGGGTCAGGTCAAGTTGTCTCATACTAAGAGGGCGCCCAAGGAAACGTGTTTGGTCAGGTCGGGTCGGGTTGTGTCGTGTGAGGGCGCCCAAGGAAATGCATTTAGGCGGGTCGGGTCAGGTCTTCTTTTCTTAGGGTTATCCTTAGTTAATGGCCCATAAGATCTACAGCGGGTCATCATCCTTGTTTCTTTCATTTATTAAACAACCAAATAATTCCTTCCAGAAACAACTTAAAACAAAAAAAAACAAGTCTCCATTCTTATCAAGTCATGTTGGGGCACTATGTAGCTGAATTTAATCTATAAAAGAAAACGCCTCCAACATTTCAGAATGAATTATGAAAAAAATGAACCATTACTTAGACTTCATTGTAGGCTAAGAAACCAAATTTATCAATGCAAGGATCTACAATCCCATTTTTGTGCAGTTTGATCCATATAACATTATCATCATACTGGCCATTTACAAATGGAGTATGTTAACATAAATTGAAGATTCCTTCATGTTTGTTCATGATATGGAAATTTAGTACAACAAAAATGGAATATGGTAGACTCAAGGTCAGCTCTGTAATGACAGTTTTTAATTTATTTCTTGATCTATTGATGACAATTTTTTGTGGTGCATCAATTGTTTTTTCTTATTTTAAATAAAGTTTTCCTTATTGGTATCTTGAGGACTCCTGTAGAGCTACTCTATAGGTTGGTGGGTAGCATGCTTCAGGATTATTATTATATCTTCTTTGTAAATGATAAGCACTCTTTTTTGGGCTAGCTTCTTATGGGCACCTCATAGCCCTCTCACTTTGTCAGAACCAAAATTTTCATTGGTGAACTATATTTGAGCCTCTCTATTGTTCTAAGGCTCCATTTCATAGTCATACTTATTTTTCCTTCTATCCCCAAATATTCCTTTTGAGAGTTTCAACAATTGGTCTTAATTTTTGATCAATATATTTTTTCCTTCCACTTTGTGTTCAGTTCCCTCCACCTTTCAAGATGAACTACTTTCTACAAATACAACTTTGGAATCCTATATCCAATTGGGTTTGTCTATTGGGAAAGGTATTTTAGAAAAATCTTCCAAACCATTAAGGTTTTTCATGAATTTATATTTTTCCATGGAGCTTGAATCCTTAGCCAAAATTACCAACCCCTAACCCATTTAACCTCTTAAACCTCTAAACCCTTAACCCATTTAACCAATAAACCCTAAACCTCTAAACCCTTTACCCCTAACCCCTAAACCCTTAACCCCTAACCCATTTAAGCCCCAAAAACCCTAAAACCTTAAGCCATTTAACCCCCTAAACCATAACCCCATGAAACCCTAACCCCTAAGCCCTCGAAGGCACAAGGGAGAAAGTGACAAACGGGTCGCACGAACGTGCACAAGGAACACGGGCGGTAAAAAATTAGCATTTTTTATATAACCTCCCTCACATGACCTGACTTGACCTGACACGAACACATTTCCTTGGGCGCCCTTACATGATCTGACCGGAACTGATCACCCACTTGAACGAAGGCACAGGGGAGCAAACAGAAAATGGGCCCCACCAACATGCACAAGGAAAACAGGTGTTCAAAAATAAGAATTTTTTATTCCAATTCCCTCACATGACTGGACCCAACCCGCATTGAATGCATTTCTAGCTTGCGCACCCTCATATGACTCGACCCAACCCGACCCGCTCGAACAAAGGCACAAGGGATAAAATGGAAAATGGGTGGCACGAGCGTCGAGTACAAGGCACACACATGGCCACAGCTTAGCATTTTTTATATGACCTCTGTCACACAACTCGACCTGATCGCTCGACCTGAATGCATTTCCTTGGGTGCCCTTAGATGACCCAACCCAACCCAACCCGCATGAATGAAGGCACAAGTGAGAAAATGGAAAACGGGTCACACAAACATCCAGTACAAGGCACATAGGAAGTCACAGCTTAGCATTTTTTATACGAACTCCCTCACACGACCTGACCTGATCACCTGACCTAAACAGATTCCCTTGGGTGCGATCACATGACCTGACTCGACTCAACCCACCCGAATGAAGGCACAAGGGAGAAAATGGAAGATGGATCACACAAACATCTAGTACAAGAAACATAGGCGGTCACAACCAAGAAGTTTTTATATGGCCTCCCTCACATGACCTGACCCGACCTGACCTGAACGCGTTTCCTTGGGAACCCTCACACGACCTGACCCGAACTCGTTTCATTGGGCACCCTCACTTGGCATGACCCAACTGTTTGGTCAATTTAGTGTTTCCTAAATTGCTAACATAAATTATCAACCAGGGATTCGTAAGCTGACGAAGTGTGTCGCACTATATGTGCAAGATAACCTATCTCTTACTTTTTGTCGTTTTTGGATTTTTATGAAATTCTAAAAGACAAGTATGGTTATGGATATTCAAGGCAATGATGTCCTTTATAATGATTTACCAACTTGAAACTAAAAAAAGGAATTTGAAACATACAATGACAAAACTTGAAAGGAAATGAAAATGTGCTACTGAAATGAAAAAGGTGCTGCTAATCTAATAAATCAAAACAGTGAACTAGTGAGCATGAAACCAAACTATTCTTGCTGCTGTCTAAACACAAAAGGAACTATGTTGAAAGAAATCCAAAAGTTGCAATAAAGTAAATCTAAATCAAATTACATCAACTTGTCTTTTGATCCCTCATCATTAGTCCAGCTATGATTTTCGGAAGTAACCATAAACAACTTGAGTAACTGATATCTAACTTGCAGAAAGTAAACTAATATCAAACCACACATTCATAATTCAATCCCTCACCCTCAGTCCAGCTGTGGCTTTCGGAGGTAACTGAAGATGTCATGCACAATTTAATATTTCTAACTTGCAGAAAGGAAACTAATATCAAACTACACATCCATAATTCAATCCCTCACCATCAGTCCAGCTGTGGCTTTCGGAGGCAACTGAAGATGTTATGAGCAATTTAATATATCTAACTTGCAGAAAGGAAAATAATATCAAACTACACATCCATAATTCAATCCCTCACCATCAGTCCAGCTGTGGCTTTCGGAGGCAACTAAAGATGTTATGAGCAATTTAATATATCTAACTTGCAGAAAGGAAACTAATATCAAACTACACATTTCATAATACAATCCCTCACCATCAGTCCAGCTGTGGCTTTCGGAGGTAACTGAAAATGACATGAGCAATTTAATATATCTAAATCTAACTACTGAAGTAAATGTGCAAGACTGAAATAAACAAAGCAATACCGGAATTAAACAAAAAAAACTAAGAAAAAAAATAAATTAACAGCAGAACAATATTGATTCCATGTCATTAGTCAAAAGATATGCAAATGCCCGAGCTGCCATGAAAAATTATGCTAAAAGCTATGATTTCAGAAAGCAATCTAAGTAAGGAAATATGACAAAACAGAATTGAAAGCAACTTATCTAGAAAACATGTAAAAGCCTCCTTGGATAGCAGGGGCCCTCTGCTACCAATTTGGTGTAGTCATTAGCTCCTTGAAGATAAGATCACAATAGCATCAAAGAACTAAGCTTCTTTATTCAAAAACTCATAAATCTACATCCCATTCCATCTTGAACTTTGTTACAAATCTACTTCCTCATTACTTTCTCATTACTTCTTCATTACTTATGATAGGAGAAAGCTTCTCCTATTTATACAAAATATGAGGAGACATCTCATTAATGGGAGTCCATGAATCTCTCTCTCCATCTCTAGAGTTACAATCAAAATAGGAAATGATAAGACACATGTCTTTCTAGACTTTCAACACAACTTGAGGAATGAGACACATATCCTCTTAGAGTTTCAATACAACAAGGAAGTGAGACACATATCCTCTTGATCCCATAATCTTCTCCAACCAAATTCGAATTTGGCTTTAGAGTGCCACATGAGGGTCTTCTAGAAGTCTTCTTTTGACCTACACATGTCACAAAACTCATAACACATATATAGATATATGAAACTATGTTAATTTTCTAGTTTCTAATCATAAATTCACTTAAAATACATAAAATAAATAACTTTGGAAAATAAGGATCCTAACCCATATATTTATGAAAATGGTTACTTGATGTAGGGTTTTAGGTCAAATGGTTATGAAATAAGAGCTAAATGGTTATGACATAATGGAAATATGTATGAATATGGAAGACATTTTTGAGACTCAACATACCCCCCAACTGAAGTTGTTGCATGTCCTCATGCAACCATTGCAATGATTCATTTGTCCATGAGTTGATCTTTTATGAGTTTTGACTCATATAGATTCATTCCAAACTTTGCTTCTTGATTTTTTCCTTTTTGGCAAAGTATAATACATTTGATTGCAACATTTTTTTCCTTTTTTTTTTCAATGGTTGGTTCTTGTGTGACAACCATTTTTTTTTTTGTTTTTTTTTTTTTTTTTTAAAGCATTGGTTCTTGTGTAACAATGCTTTATTTTCTTTGTTGCATCAAAGTTTATGAAAACATTTAGAATCAATTACTTCATCAATGAATTGATCATTTGCAAGGCATATAATATTTTGGATCATGTTGCAACAATAGTTGGTTGGGAAGTATATGTGGGTGGAAATGAAATGAAAATGTGTGATAGTGTATGACATGTGGATATGAAATGATGTCCCTTCCCCCCCAATTAAAGATATGACAATGTGAAAAAGGGAGTGAGGAATTTTTCCAAAATTACAATTTTAGCATTCTAATGAATTACATGACTAAAAATTAGAAAACAACATACCTTCACTTACCTTAAATGTGGATGAGTTGTGTATGTGTGGTGGCTGCAAAATTCTGATCATATTCTTCTTCAAGTGGCTGAACAAGAGGAGTCATGGATAAAGAGATGAGATGACTTTTTATTGCTTCTACTAAAACTTGTTGAATATGCTCCAAAATGCTGAAAATAATAGTCTTCATGTCTTCAAAACTCATTGGCACAATTCCTACTATGTGAAAAGATGTTCTGATGTCGAACATAGTAGGAAATTGTTGAATTAGTGGCCATTAATGGATGCCACTAGTCAACACGAGAACTCTCACCATTGATGACAATGAGAGTCAAGATGCCCAAACACATCTTGCTAAGTACGAATGATTTTGCTGATGTCGAGTCACCTAGAAGATCTGACGAACAAGAGACATTAATGTATTCCCATTGTTTGTCAGCATGAGAACTTGCCATTAAGGCATGCAAGCCTCAAGGTGTTTTTACAAAGAACTTAGACTCAAAGGACTATAGACTCAATAGTTTGCATTGAAGCAGGGCTTATTTGCAGAATGAAAATGACAAGAAATGGAAGATGGAAATGGAAGATGAAAATGGAAATGGACAATAAGCATGTGAATGAGAAATGACAATGGGCAATAAGCATGTGAATGAGCCTCTTGCTTTTATTTGTGGTTATGAATGGACAAAAATAAATGGAAAGTGGATGTGAATGTAAATGGAAAATATGAAGTGAAATAAGGTGAATGGTTTATTATGAGGTATGGATGTGATGGAGACAATAGTATCTGAAAGTTTTTCAAGTGTTTGGATCTGATTTTGCATCAGCATATTTCCTCCTCTTTGTTTTTGATCATCCTCTTATGAAACAAATTGGTTTCTTAGAGAGATGACATTCTCTTGTAGTCATTTGTCCTTCCTCTTGGAACCTGCAAAAAAAACTAATACTTCTTCTGCAATTGAATGTAAGATTATCAAAGGAGAGAGGTGATCAATCTCTCTAGTTATGATATTCACACACAAAACTAAGAATTTGTATTAATGAAACAAGTTTTCAAAGGAAAAATCAAAAGAATTTATACATGTTTTGGAATTAGTGTCTCAAGTTGAATGTAGCTTCTTTTCAGCAATTTATTTCATTATTTGTCATTTCAAACTCTAATGATGGATTTCTCATTGTATAGATCTTGTTGAGACCTTTCCAACGATACTTAAATCATCAAAATCTGATTTTGTATGAGAAAGTTAGGTTGATTTGAACAATGAGGTTTTTCAGCGGCGGAATTGCAGAACAGCTGCGGAATTGGACTTCAGCTGCGGAATTGGAGAACAGCTGCGGAATTGGACTTCAGCTGCGGAATGTCGACGGTTTCCGTAGCTAAAAATCTTGAATAAAAAGTTAGCCATTCATCCTTCATCATCAATCCAAAATTAATCAATACCTTCAGAAAAACAAGCAAATTAACTTATTCATTTCATTGATTCAAAATTATTGATTTATTTTTTTTTTTTTTTTTTTTAACAACAAAAGAGAAATGCAATTTTTTTTTTTTTTTTTTTAAAAGCAAAACAAACATCATTACTTCCTTGACCAATCCATGTTTTGTATTACAATGAGGAATTATTTTAGCATCATCGAATGCCCGAAAAGCTACCATGTTGTAAAAGACTGCATTACGAAGGGTACAGAAAATTTTGCATGCATCATTAAAGTGAACAGTTTTAAAATTTTCATGGACTTTTCAGTAGTAAATGCATGCTCCTTTGAATGGGAAGGCACCTCACATCTACAGGTACTAACTACCACTGTTAGGAAACACCAAAGCAGTGAACACTGATAACTGGATTACAGAGAATGGTTCATGAGAATCTTCCATTGAGAACTCAGTTTGACAGAAATCCCCATTGAAAGTTTTGACAGATAACCATAAACTGTTATTCCATAGATATAATCCATAAAACTAACTCTATTTCACATAGTTTCTCAGAACCATTATGAAGCTTCACTCAATGCTTATATAAGAAGAATAAACAGTGGAATGCAGTACAGCAGATCTCAATCCTGTCACCACCTGAACTGGCATTAATTATTGCAACACTTGTAAAAAGTCGACATCGGTTCATCAGCTGATCTTATCTGAATTTGCATGAAGAATGTTTTTACGCTTCTTGAGAGCTTGATTCTCTAAAGAGTCAGAAGTTTCAGCCGTTCAAACAATGCAAGGGAGAAGAATTAATGAAATCCAACATTCAGAAAACGAAATTGAATTAAATTCAAAAATGAGTGGAATGTGCATTGAATGCCATGATAAGAGTTTGATTTTGATTAGAATTCCTCTTCCTAGAAATCAGGAAACCGAATTATCAATGCAGAGTGCCGTTTTCAAATTCTTCACTCAGAAAAAATCGTTTTTCCTCACGCGGCAAGCAAAAATGGCCTTCCAAGAACCGAGAATTTCTCCCAAACCGCCACGAATTTCTTAAAACGGTTTCTGGGTTATCTAATTGACCATGTTGGCGAAAAAACCCATGTTTTATTTTTTTCAAATTCATCTCCGTTTGGCCAAATCGTGCTTTCAAAGTTTAACGTTTTTCTCTATTTTGCGTTTTCCTGTTCTGCTACATTCGGCTGTGTGAATGATTTTGAAATTTTTTTTAAGATTCGATCACAGCACAGACAGATCACAGAACAATGCAATCATGGCATCCTCCTCAAAATTTATCTTATTTTCATTTCTAAGCTGTGCATTACTCTCTTAACAAATTTGTTTCTGCTACCTGGCATTGCAGAAAACTGAACTCTTCATCTTTTCTTGTTCTTTACGTAATGCAGCTTGTGCTATTTCTATTTCAGACAACTTGAACTCTGTAGAGACAACCATCGTTTGGACTTACATGTTTTTGGTTTCAGGAAATGTCAAAGCGTGTGACAGATAGACATGTATAGCTGGAGACTGCAAATTTGTTTCAGGCCAAAGCTTGAACAGGAATGCAGATTTTCTATTGAGGCCACATCGAAAGCTAGGATTGAAGATAGCCATAGATTGGTTTTCTTTTCTTCTCCTTTTTTTTTTCTCTGAAATTGTAAATTTTTATAAAAAGGATTAATAATTTTCAATTTTAGGCAGCAAAGATTTCAAGAAAAACATGCTGAAAACAGGACTTTCACTGAGATTTAAGCTGATTTTTTATCAATCTGGGCTGGGTGACTAGGTTCACTTGACTGACCAATTTCTGAATGCAGTACAAAATGAAATCCATGGAGTTGCCCATGGCTTTGTTTATTGATTTGTTTTGTTTTTGTTTTTCAATTTTTTTTTTTTTAATTTTTTTTTGTTAATAAAACTATATGTTATATTTTTAAAAATTAAAAATACACATATATATTTTACTAAGCAAAATGATTTTTTTTTATTTGTTTTGTTAATAAAATTTACACATGTTAAATTTTGAAAAATTAAAAATATACATATGTAATTTACTAAACAAAACAATTTATTGATTTTTTTTTTTTTTTTTTTTTTTAAATGATTTGTTATTAAAATTATATATATATTTTCAAAAATAAAAATATACATATATATCTTAGTAACAAAACAATTTAATTTTTTTATTTTTTATTTTTTTATTTTCATTTTTTTTTTAATTGAATTGTTTAATAAAATTATGTATGTGATATTTTCAAAAATTTAAAAATACACATATATATTCATTAAACAAAACAATTTATTGAAATCAAAATTTTTCATGAAAACAATTTTTTTTTTAAAATTGTTGAATCAATTGAAATGATGAAGTTTTATTTTGTCTCTTTTTTTTTTTTCTTTTTCACATAACAATTTTTTTTCTGATCCCCCAGATCACACAAAGTGCAAGAGGAGAGCATACTCAAGAATTATTAATTTTTTTAGATGTAAGAAATAAGGCTACCTAGTTACACTTCCCCGGCAACGGCGCCAAAATGTTTGGTCAATTTAGTGTATCCTAAATTGCTAACATAAATTATCAACCAGGGATTCGTAAGCTGACGAAGTGTGGCGCACTATATGTGCAAGATAACCTATCTCTTACTTTTTGTCGTTTTTGGATTTTTATGAAATTCTAAAAGACAAGTATGGTTATGGATATTCAAGGAAATGATGTCCTTTATAATGATTTACCAACTTGAAACTGAAAAAGGAATTTGAAACATACAATGACAAAACTTGAAAGGAAATGAAAATGTGCTACTGAAATGAAAAAGGTGCTGCTAATCTAATAAATCAAAACGGTGAACTAGTGAGCATGAAACCAAACTATTCTTGCTGCTGTCTAAACACAAAAGAAACTATGCTGAAAGAAATCCAAAAGTTGCAATAAAGTAAATCTAAATAAAATTACATCAACTTGTCTTCTGATCCCTCATCATTAGTCCAGCTATGATTTTCGGAAGTAACCATAAACAACTTGAGTAACTGATATCTAACTTGCAGAAAGTAAACTAATATCAAACCACACATTCATAATTCAATCCCTCATCATCAGTCCAGCTGTGGCTTTCGGAGGTAACTGAAGATGTCATGCACAATTTAATATTTCTAACTTACAGAAAGGAAACTAATATCAAACTACACATCCATAATTCAATCCCTCACCATCAGTCCAGCTGTGGCTTTCGGAGGCAACTGAAGATGTTATGAGCAATTTAATATATCTAACTGGCAGAAAGGAAACTAATATCAAACTACAAGTAATTCAATCTACCATCGGTCAATTTGTAGCTTCAAAACAATAGAAGATATACTTATGAGCAAATTTGTATATCTATTTGAAAGGAAACTAATATCAAACTACACATTTCATAATACAATCCCTCACCATCAGTCCAGCTGTGGCTTTCGGAGGTAACTGAAGATGACGTGAGCAATTTAATATATCTAAATCTAACTACTGAAGCAAATGTGCAAGACTGAAATAAACAAAGCAATACTGGAATTAAACAAAAACTAAGAAAAAATAAATTAACAGCAGAACAATATTGATTCCATGTCATTAGTCAAAAGATATGCAAATGCCCGGGCTGCCATGAAAAAGTATGCTAAAAGCTATGATTTCAGAAAGCAATCTAAGTAAGGAAATATGACAAAACAGAATTGAAAGCAACTTATCTAGAAAACATACTTAGCCTCCTTGGATAGCAGGGCCCCTGCGCTACCAGTGTAGTATTTAGCTCATGAAAGAACTAAGATCACAACGCATCAAAGAACTAAGCTTCTTTATTCCAAAAACTCTTCTGTCCCGCTCCCATCCATCTTAGACTTTGTTACAAATCTACTTCCTCATTACTTTCTCATTACTTCTTCATTACCTATGATAGGAGAAAGTTTCTCCTATTTATACAAAATATGAGGAGACATCTCATTAATGGGAGTCCATGAATCTCTCCCTCCATCTCTAGAGTTACAATCAAAATAGGAAATGATAAGACACATGTCTTTCTACAGTTTTAACACAACTTGAGGAATGAGACACATATCCTCTTAGAGTTTCAATACAACAAGGAAGTGAGACACATATCCTCTTGATCCCATAATCTTCTCCAACCAAATTCGAATTTGGCTTTAGAGTGCCACATAAGGGTCTTCTAGAAGTCTTCTTTTGACCTACACATGTCACAAAACTCATAACACATATATAGATATATGAAACTATGTTAATTTTCTAGTTTCTAATCATAAATTCACTTAAAATACATAATATAAATAACTTTGGAAAACAAGGATCCTAACCCATATATTTACTTAATGGACCTTGTTTAAGGTTTTAGTCAGAATGGTTTATAGAAATAGGAAGAACTACAATCGTTTATGACATAATGGAAATATGTGAATATGAAGGAACAATTTTTTGAGACTCAGCACTAACTTGGGCAGAAGCTGAGGCATGTTTTTTGCTTTTTTATCAAATAAATGAACTAGAACACATTTCCCCGACACCCACACAACGACTTGGCCGACCATTTGCTGAATACAAATTTAATTCATATGAACTTTAATCCTAAGCCCTAATTCCTCTAAGACTTATAAGACTCAGTCCTTATAACCCCTACCATACTTAATACCTAAATATTACAACCCTTATCCTCTAAAAGAATTTACCTCTCTAACATCTAATACATATAATCATTGACACCTGACCGTTGTACTCCTTAACACATATAAACCATAGCCATAATAATATAACCATTATATCTCTTAATATTTTACCTTCATAAACCCTAAAATTTATAACCTTTAATCCCTATCTCTTTTTAAACCCTAAAACCCCTAATATAACCTTATAGCCCATATTTCAAATAAACCCTAATATTTACAATCTTAGTCCTTATAATCCTTGCATTAAAACCGCTAACCTTATAATCCATATTTCCAACAATGCTTGGCCTTTACAACCCTTACAATGCTTAGCCTAAATACTGCCTTTTTTTAAAATTACAACAATGCTTAGCCTAATTAACTTACCACCTTTTTTCCAACAATGCTTAGCCTAATTACCTTACTTCCTTTTTCCCAACCATGCCCAACCCAAATATCACTGAGAAAGTAGTTCCTGATGACCATCACCTACACCTGGAGATCAATCACATTATTGAGAAGACGTTAGTTTAGGGGGCTCGGCTAAGACACTGCTGAGAAGACATTGGTTCGACGGTTTAGCTGAGAAGACATTGGTTTAGGGGTTTAGGAGGGGACCCATTAATTTAACGACCAACCCCTAATCAGAGACATTTACTGGCCCTACCAGGACAACAGGTGCAATTGGCTTTTGTCAACCCACTATAGAAAAAAATGGTAGGGACCCTAATAAGTTTGATTTCTTTTTATTTTATCTTTAAATCCGTATTATGTGTCTGCATGTTAATTATTCTCTAATTTCAAGGAATATGGTTGTATTTATAAGATACAGGGGTCACAAGTTTCTGTTTTTGAACTTAACCAAATGTATAGCTTGAATAAAAATTGCCTCAATTATCTGTAGCATCATCAGCATACAAAACTGTGATTACGTTTTGGTAGAAAATTCAAATTGAATTAGGCAAATATTGGTGGTTATACTTTTTAATGTTGGCTTTCATAAACATCCAGACTTATTGATGTAGATGGGACTTCCATATTCTTCACTTTTTTATTTTGTGATTTTGTAGCAAGATACTTGCTACTTTGCACAATGCTTTCCAAAACAGTTATATACTTGGAAAAATATCTATTCAGTCTTGAGAGTGGCATCACTCTACATGGTATATCTCTCAATACTGTAGTCAATGTGATGTATATCTAGATCATTCCACTGTAATACTACTGTCTTCACCCAATTTTTTCATAAAATAAATATCATCTCTCTAAACAGTGAGTCTTCCTGCATATTTAGACCACCTATCTCCTCATCAAACCACAACAGTAAACTGGAAAAAAAATATCAGGTGAATATTTTATCTGTATTTATGCAGGAACAAAGTAGAATAAACATACAACCATAAATAAAAATATGCAGCGGAAATAACACTTCATTTCAATAATATCAAAGAGGTGAAATTTTCTTATAGACAGAATGGAAATAAACTAGCTAGGGCACTGGTAGCTATCTCTGACAAGAGATGTGGTGGCTACAGGCCTCTAAAATTTGTTACAATGAGGCTCAAGGGCATATTTATTATTGAGAAACAATCAAAAAACTGAAACGTCCAAAAACCTAACTCTAGGAGATGAAGCGCCAAAACTGTGGGTCCCGTTTGGGTAAATTGGTGTTTCAACTTCCCCGGGACATAACTTTGGCACCCGATCTTCGTTTGACGTGCTCAATAGCTTGTTAGAAACATATATCCAAGGATTAAAACATTTTGAATGTGGGAAACATCAGTTTGTGGACCCATGTTGCTCCTAGGTTTCCCAAGAAACGTCGTTTACGGCCTCAAAATGGCTCCGGAAGTTCAGGACCCGAAAAACTGCTAAAAATAGTAACTTGTGCTGCAACTTAAAAAATAGACGAACTGATGGTGGGGGTTCAAATGGAATATATGGGTGGCCACTAATATCCACCTAGATCATTAAGGGCCCAAAACGGCTCTGGGAGTGCAGGACTCGAAAACCTACTAAAAATAGTAAGTGGTGCTGAACGTGAAAAGCTGCAAGAATTAATGGTGTGGGTCCAAATAAAATAGGTGGGTGGCCACCGATATCCACCTGGATCATTCCTCCCTCCTTAGGAAGCAATGGTCCCCATTGCGTTAATTTCCTCCCTGAGATGAAGTAAATTTTGTTGAACTAGGTATTAGATTTGTTGAGGATGTCATGGACCTTTGGGCAGACATGTTGGATGTATTTAGTAAATTTGGTTTCTTTATTAGCCTCAGACAGTACATGTGTGGATTTTGTATGTGTATTTACAGGATGTATGGAAACATCAAGCGGTGGTGCATTGGGGGTCAGATCAATGGAGTGCTTGTCCTGACAGTGTAGATGAACCTCTGTTAGTGAGGAGAAAATGTCCTCGTATTCCTCCATGAATTTGTCCATCTGCTACAGCCGTGTAGGGGAGCCCTATTTCGAGGTTGTGGCCACAATATTCTCTTTCCCTATGCACGAGTTGTAAGGAAAATGAATTTCCTAGTTTGGGAAATAATTTTACTGTGTTGTTTTGCAGTAGTCAAAGAGATGACAGGAGGCAGTACTACCTTCGGTATCCTATACAATTTATTTCCCAAAGTAACAATAACAGCACAAGGCCTAGACTCATACACAACATGTGGCCTCCACAAGTATGGTTGGCCCAATAATACATTAGCTACATCAAGAGGATCAACATCACATAATACCTCATCTGTGAATGGCTTGATGTTGTACAAAAGGTGGCACTGTTTGTGGATGCAAATATCTCTCCCTGGGTGAAGCTACCTGATGGTATCTGACTTTGGGTGTGCTATGGTTGGTAGGGCGAGCCACTTCACGACCTCTGCTGAAATGAGGTTCTTTCGGCTTCTGCTATCGACAAGAAATTGCAGCGGAGAACCCTTCACCCACATTTGCGAATGGAATAGGCGCTCCCCCTCCTCTGGATCCTCTCGGTCCTTCCTTTGGATCTTGGTGGTGGCAACAATGGCACTAGGATCTGCATCAATGATCTGCTTCCCTTTGTGAGTTCCTTTGTCTAGTTTTGACTTAGGATCAGAAAATGCAAATGATTCGAGTGCCTTTAGTTCGGCCACCAATGACTGTTTGGCCTGACACTCATTTGTGTTGTGAGTGGGGTTGTTATTAAATTCACACCACTTCATTGTGTCCTTATTTTTATTTGTGGTGTTGTTCTGAGTCACACTGCTTTGGCCTTGCCCCTTGTTCTTTGGTTCGGGGGCACCTTTTGGATTCGCAGATCCAAAGTCTCACTTCTTCTGCTTGAATTTCTGCTCGATCTTAGCGGCATAGTGATATGCCGTGCCAAGCGATGTAATGTCGAGGAACTCCATTTCCTCCCAAATGTTTTTTTGTAGACAGCCGCATTACTTAAGCACCGAATTTCTCTCTAAATCTTTAATACCCAACTTTGTGTGCAAGGTATGGAATAGATTCACCAGTTCGTGCACATCTTGATCCCTTTGTTTCCACAACGTGATTCATTGGATGTATTTGTCCTCATAGCTCCCCACGGGGTAATATTGTTCCTTGATGCCGTTTCGGAATTAATTCCAAGTGGGTGTGGCTGAGAACAGAGAGGGTTCCCCTTCATCCTCTTTCTCACGGTAGGTTTCCCACCAGTCTTTGACATGGGGGGCGGCTTTGAGGAGTGCAAAAATAATCTTTTCTCGGTCATAGAAATCATGGACCGAAAAATACCCTTCCAACAAATTCAATAATCTATCTACCACATCTGCATCTATTTGGCCTTCAAATACAGTAATATCAAATTTAACCTGTACCTTGCAGGGAGTGGCGCCTCCAGAGTGGTTGTTGGATGTAGATGCGCCGTAGGTGAGCAGTCGTTGAAGGATCTGAGCAAAGTTATCCATCATCGCATTCCTTTGTTTCTCGAGGGTCTCCTTGAGAAATATTTTGATAGGATCTCCTGCTCCCTCATCTTTCTTTTCTTCTGCCATGGGAGGTCATCGGGGTTTGTGAGGTTGATCTTGCAAGGGTTCAACCAGATCGAGCCATAACTCCTTATACCTTGACCATGTTGGGGACATGCAAAGAAAAAAAATAAAGAGCAGACCACTCTGCTACCACTGATCCAAATTTATGCAGGAATGTAATAGAATAAACATATAACCATAAATTCAAAGATGCAGTGAAAATAACACTTCATTTCATTAATATCAAAGAGCTCAAATTTGCTTACAAACATAATGGAAATAAACTAACTAGGGTGTTGGTAGCTATCTCTGAGAAGAGATGTGGAAGCTATAGGCCTTTGAACTGTGTTACAATGAGGTTCTAGGGCATATTTATTATTGATAAACAATCGAAAAACTGAAACGTCCAAAAACCTAACTCTAGGAGATGAAGCGCCAAAAATGTGGGTCCCGTTTGGGTAAATTGGTGTTTCAACTTCCTAAGGACATAAATTTGGCACCCGATCATCGTTTGATGCGCTCAATAGCTTGTTAGAAACATATATCTAAGGATTACAATTTTCAATGTGGGAAACATCAGTCTATGGACCCATGCTGCTCCCATTTTTCCCAAAAAACATCGTTTACGACCTCAAAATGGCTCTGGAAGTTCAGGACTCGAAAAATTGCTAAAAATAGTAAGTTGTGCTGCAACTTAAAAACTAAACGAACTGATGGTGGGGGTTCAAATGGAATAGGTGGGTGGCCACCAATATCCACCTGGATCATTAAGGCCCCAAAACAGCTCCAAGAGTGCAGGACCCGAAAACCTGCTAAAAATAGTAAGGGGTGCTGAACGTGAATAGCTGTAAGAATTGATGGTGTGGGTCCAAATGGAATAGGTGGGTGGCCACTGATATCCACTTGGATCAATATTTCTTTGTCCTAAGTGAAAACGTAGCGATAGAACTATATTGTTGGTGAAAATATAGTGTGTAAACTATGTTTGCATATCATGGGCCTCTTGAGGTGATTTGATGGTGATGCTTTGGTCAATTTTTCCTCTGAAAGATGCTAGAGGTTGATGAGGGTGTCTTCTATTCCTTCGAAGTCATTTTTCATCACAAAACGTCTAGAAAACTACTCAGAGGATGCATTTCCCAAAACTAGTATGTTAAGGTAGCATGAGTGCTGAAATGAGGGCATAAAGCTATTTTTAGGTACTTATTTGCATTCTTGTACTGACTGCTCATGAAGGAAACTAAGTGTATATCATTACCGTACTGTAATATCCTGTAAGGGAGAATGCGGTAATACTTAAACAAAATATAAGAATTGCAGAAAGATAAACAATAAATCCTAAGACAACATAAGAATTTACAGAGAACTTGAGCCATTTTATTAGATTGGAGAAGAATCAATTGCACCATTTACAAAATATGAGTAGATCTAGCCAAAATTTTGGTCTAGAATCACTCAGAAAACATGCTGCAATAGGTACAGCATAACTGGAGAGCCACTGAAGAAAATAATGCGTTGTATCTTCAGAAAAATATGAACATATAGTTGCAAGCTAAATAGAAAAATGCAGGTCTACTCAAAGCTAAAGCTTAGATGATGCCAAGATTCAAGATCTTGCCAATGTGATGGATTCCCAAGATAACCCAGAAAGGATTTTCCAAATCTACAACTTTGGAAAATCACCTCCCTAGGATTTGATCCTTGATATGGTGGGAAATACAGACATGAAGCTAGATCTGACAAATATATTGCTGAAATATGTTATCAGATCAGATCTATGCTTGAAGGGCTGATCCCTTCTTCAGATCTATGGGCTAGAAGCTCTAGATCTAGCTTCTCAATCCTCCAATGATGATTCCAGCTATTGCAACATAGCTTCCACTAGAAACTATGATATAAGGAAAGGAGAGGACTTTTGCTTGCTGAAAAATGTTGCAATAAACTCCAGGCTGATGGTAAGACATGGAAATTTGATGGAAGGATCCCTCACAGGATTGCTAGCTGAAATACTAGCAACTTACTTCCCCCTTTTGGATCTGCAAAATGGACAGTGTAATTCCTGAAGGAGATACTACTTCTAAGAGGTCAATAACTTTTGTCCTGATGCCAGATCTACAATGAAGCTTTGGGAAGCTGATATTTAAGCCCAAGGTGATAGGAATATACCCTCACCAGTTCTCCAGATGAAGTACTGAAGACAACTTCCTCCTTCCAAACTGATCTTCAGAAATCTACAATTTCTGAATATGGATGTTTTGCAGAAAGTAGGAAAATAGATGTGGCACTTAAATTCTGATGTAGAATGAAGTATAAGACTCTTTCTAGAGCTGCTCTAAGAAAGAGGTGGGATTCCTGACTAGGAACAACCTGTGATAAACAACACTTGCAATCTCTGCTAAACAGCCCAAGAAAGCATTGGAGTGTCACATGACAGTTCCAGATCTGAAAAGATCTTTAGATGAATAATAATCAGCATTCCCTCCTCCTTGCCTTCATCTTCTTTAAATAATGTTTGAGCCTTCCCCAACCTTGGCCCTCATCTAGACTGTAAAATGTATGTGGACAAGATCCTCCAAGTTTGATTATGCTATTTGACCAAATCAACCATCATGTCTAGGTGCAATGTACACCCTCTCCATCAAGTGTGCTTTGTTTACACAACATCCTTCATCACTTTATCATGAGCGTCTCATGATATTTTGTTTGACATCTTCAAGATCTTAGTTGAATGAATCAACCTCCATGATCTATCTCATTATTGAGATAGGTTCTCCAATTTCATTCACATTAGTAGTTGCTCAACTACCTTATTATGTAGATCTGGGCTTAATTAATCCACATTCAGACACACAAAGTGTATATTTATTCAAATTGAGGATTTTGGGTCTCTCCACCCTTTTATTTACTTAATTCATTTAAGAAAATCAAGGACTCTAATATTCCAAATATGTTGTGGAAATTTGGGAATATTACATGTACAAGCTAAGGTCTTTCCAAAAATGCAACCTATTCTTTATTTAGATGCCTCCATTGATAAAGGTAGTGTCTTTGATGTGTGCGCAGTGCCTACATAGTGAATGTGTAGTGAAATGCGCAGCGTATTTAGCGAAAGGGTAGCATTCTCAAAGTATTAATCAAACCCCCATCTGTGGATTAGAATTTTCTGTGCTCATATTCATATTCAAAGATGATCTCTCATCCTTCTCAATACTTAGATGACATTCTTCATTACTTAACATAGTTCGTTAGTATTCTATTTTCCTGCATTGTATATTTCCTTGTTGCCTTTGTTCTGCCTGGTGCTGCTTCTATTGCATGTTATCCCATTATATCCATAGCTTTTTGGTAATGCATTTTCACCAAATAGTATTGTCCATCAACATTTATAAATTGGTACATATAAAATGAAATTTTGTATTCAGGGCATTGTCATGAAGCCACTACCAATACTATGATAGACATTATTTGTATAGCTTGGTGAGAAACAGGAACCTACATAGCACCATTCGTGGTAGCATTTAAGTTGCATTGTTCAATATTGATATGAAAATTATATAATGAACAAGTAGTCCTCTTTGAGAAGGAACATGACCTATAATTATAACATATGATGGGCACGACAAAATTAGTGAGCTTTAGCAAGAAAAATTATTTCAAACTTCTAAGCAAAAGGAAATCACCTTGGATTGATTCCCATTTTGAATTTTATTAACAAGACCAAGTGATCCAATTATAGTTTAATATATTCTTGTGCATCTTTCACTATTGCTAATGCATGCCCATCTATCTTGGTAAGATTTACTAGGAAGCAAAAAATCCCTTAAAGAGTGCATTATAGCGTTGTCTTGTGAATGTAGTAATTTTGTGATAAGTATAGTCTATTTTTGTCCAATTTATGGGAAGAAACTTCCACCTGATGCGTTTTACTATGCACAAATATGATCATGTCCTTAATTTCCCAAGATTTGAGCTCAGGAATGTTATTTTTTTAAATCTAATATTTCATGTGGTATCATCCTTGACCAAGGACACCAAGGAAACAACAAGGAAATTTGTAATATTTTATATGGAATTGCTGAGCATTTGTATGGTCTAGAGAAGCTTATTAGCCCTATAGTTTAGCAGCTCTATTTTTCTTTAGTTTGTTGGGAAAAATACTGAGAGGGGGGGGGGGTGAACCAGTATTTAGAGCTGACTGACAATTTTTTTTAGTTTTCCTTTCTCTTCAAACCATATGTTACATTACTGCATCCAACTTGTATGTCCAGAGATCTTATTATGTCTTTACTTAAATCATTGCATCATTCATTCATCAGATAAGTAGTAAGTATGAACAAAAACAACAGAACAAACCATCAAACATAAGCAACACATATGAACACCAAGATTTAAGGTGGAAACCCAATTTGGGAGAAAACCACCGCTGTTGTTATCTCAGTCTTCAATATTTATTATAGAGAAAAAAATTTACAATTTTATGCTGGTGCAGACTCATACCAGTACGCAGGCACCCACCTGCAGAAGGCTACAACCTTCTCTCATTTACCAGCCTCTCCTGGAAGGGAGCTACAACCCCCTCACTGAAGGCTTCGACCCTCAAATCTATTGTGGACCAAGTTTCATCAATTTTCATACTGGATCCACCAGTTTCCACATGACATACCTTGTAGGCCACCAGATTTATTCATTCAGTACACTCACACCAGTTCTTCATGATTTCATTAGTCGATCAAAACCAGAGATTTATCATCGTCACATCATTATATCCATTGGTGCATCGTAGATTTAGATTTATCAATTAAGAACAGAGTTCGTCCATGCAGATATTCCTTAGAGAATTTTTTCATTCACCACCCTTACGCATGCCCATCCATACTCTATTTCTCTTCTCCTTATATAGTTTTTTCTTTAGTAAAACCATGAGTCAAAACCATCCAACTACCAATGGTATTCATATTAAATTTTGAACCAATCCAAATTGAAAATCCAATCTTCATTCTTCCATGCATGAAATGTCCCAAAGGTATTATTTTTCTCTGCCAAATAATTATATAGCCAAAGTTAAGTAATATTAACGTGCCGCTGGTGGTTTTACTTTCTTTTATTGGAGTTTTATTTATCAAATTCATGGAATTTGGTAAATAAATATTATTCACACCCTTTGATAATTAATTATTAATAATCCGCACTTTTATCAAATGGCCTTTTTAAAATAGACCTTTGGATCCAACTCCACATGCATAATCGACGGCTTAATCAATATTATTTAAAAACTGGGGCCCATTGCAAACAATCAACTCGATCGAAGGGCTCATGTTCCATCGCGCCACATCATCCAATCCGACGGATATCTTTTGGGAAACTTGCACGGGAAATAACGCGAGATGGCACGCCATACTTATGTTATTCTTCGCGCACCTTCAACAAGTGATGACCGTCCGATGACCCCTTCCCAGATCAACGACATATATGCATATCGCTCGACCTCCGATGTTGAACGTTAACGTGCGATGGCCTGCCGTACTTTGGTTAATCTTCTTGCAACTTCCTCACATGACCACCTTCCAATGGCTTCCCTCCAGATCAACGGTACACAACAATATCGCTAGTCATTCTGGGTCGAATTATAACACGCGATGGCGCGCATTGACAAGTTGTTTTGCGGAGTCGTACAGGGACACGTGTCGAGCACTCTATTGAATCGCTCCCCAGTTAGGAAATACCGCTTTCTCCACATAGGTGGTGCGATGAAAACCATAAATCTCCTTCACTCTTTACTCGGTCATGGTTCCGCTCTTCCACGCAGGGTTCCGTCGCACTTCCTTTTGTTACGATCTACCTCTTTCCTTGCAGGTTCCGTTCATGATTCCAAAGGGTTTGTGCTATCCTTCTTACTTAGTTAAACTCTGGTCTATCTTCGACAGGATTTCCAATATTCAACGAACAAATGATGGGATTTTCACTCCCATAGAGTTAGTTATATGCAAGCTTCCTTTATGAGAGGAATGAATTCAACAAAATTTCAGGGCATTCCATACGAGAATTGAACCAATCAATACCCAAATACACTCGGTATTCTCCACCCATCAAAATATCACCAGAACACAATCATACACAGAATTTCCTTCATCAGGATTCATACATACACTGAATAAAAATTCTTATATGATTTAATTTCACAGGGACACAAATATCCTTCCTACTGAATTTAAGTTGCTCCTTGACTGATACTGCTCTCTATAGATGCACTCTTTATCTGTTCTTCTCTGCTGACCTTTGTCCTCTACTATGTTTCTTTTCTTTGTTCCTGGTTACTATGTCAAATGCCGATTCCTGTGCCACTTCCTTTTCCATCAATGAAAATATTTCCAACAATATCCCCCTTTGGCATTGATGGCAACACTCTTCCTCTGATTGTTTTATAGAAGCCCTTTGTTGCTTTTCCTCCCCCTTTGACATCAATGGCAAAGAGTTCATCAAGATCCTTTGAACTGAAAATAACATGCTCCCCCTGAGATCATGCTACATTATAACAAAATGACTTATAAATTCCAACAGTGCATCCTCTTCATATGACCAATGCTCCCCCTTAGCTTGTGCAATAAGAGATTCCCAACAGCACCTCACAGCCAATTTAATCTTCCATATTTAAGTAGATCTGATCTTCTGCATGGCAGAGACTACTCCCAGTTTTTGTCTGAGATATTCGAATGCTTCCCTGGGTAGAGGTTTGGTAAATATATCAGCAGCTTGTTCTTTGGAGGGAACATACTCCAATTTCACTTTTTGTTCAAGCACTTGTTCACGTAAGAAGTGATATTTGATGGGAATGTGCTTGGTCTTGGAATGCATAACAGGATACTTTGAGATATTGATGGCACTTTTGTTATCACATATAATGGATATAGGAGGTGAACATTTGATTTTAAAGCCTTGTAAGGTTTTCTTCATCCAGAGAAGTTGAGTGCAACATGATGCGACAGCCACATATTCTTCTTCTGTTGTAGATAAGGCAATAGAGCTTTGCTTCTTGCTGAACCAAGATAATAACCGGGGCCCCATATAAAATCCACCACCAATAGTTCTTTTCCGATCGTCAACACTTCCAGCCCAATCTGCATCAGTGTATGCATGAAGAGTAAGATCAACATTCTTTGGATACCATAGTCCAAAGTCTTGAGTTCCTTGCAGATATTTGAATATTCTTTTCACAGCCTGAAGATGAGACTCTTTTGGATTAGCTTGGAATCGTCCAACAATCCCAACTGCATGCATGATGTCTGGTCTTGTCCTAGTGAGATAAAGTAAAATTGCTATCATAGATCTGCATTCTGGTTGATTCACCGTGTGGGAATCATCATTAGAACTGAGATTAAATCCAGTTATCATTGGTGTACTTACATGTTTGCAATCTTCCATGCCATACTTCTTCAGGATTTGCTTAAGGTATTTTTCTTGTGATAAGAATATGACATTTGTTTCTTGTTGCACTTGCAAGCCAAGAAAGAATGTTAGTTCCCCAAGTAAAGACATTTCAAATTCTTGCTGCATATCAGAAGAAAATTTCTGACTCCTGGACTCTTCATTACTTCCAAAAATGATATCATCAACATATACAACCACAATCAATAGTTTGTCATTTTCAGTTTTTGTGTATAAGTTGCTATCAGCAGACCCTTTTGAAAATCCTTGTTGATGAATATATTTGTCAAGACGATAGTACCATGCCCTTGGAGCTTGTTTGAGACCATATAGAGCCTTTTTAAGTCTACAAACAAGTTTTTCATAATTTCCCAAAATGAATCCTTCTGGTTGTTCTATATAAACTTCTTCTTCTAGATCACCATTGAGAAAAGCAGATTTAGCATCCATTTGATAAAATTTGATTTGTTGAAAGCTTGAAAAAGCAAGAAACATTCTTATGGCCTCAAGTCTAGCTACAGGAGAAAAAGTTTCTTCAAATTCTATACCTTCTTGTTGAGCATACCCCTTGCAAACAAGTTTAGCTTTATTTCATATAACATCCCCATTCTCGTTTAACTTGTTTTTAAATATCCCTTTAGTTCCAATGACATTTTTGTTGTGAGGTCTTGGTACTAATTCCCAAGTGTGATTCTTTTCAATTTGATCAAGTTCTTCATTCATTGCTTGAATCCAAGATTCATCTTTGCTAGCTTGATTGACATTGTGAGGTTCAATAGTGGAAAAAAATGCCATATTGCTAGAAGATCCCACAAGAGTCCTTCTTGTTTGTACACCTGATCCCTTTTCTCCCAAAATTTGAGATTCTGGATGATTCTTTTAAACATATCTGGATGGAGTCTTTTCAGACAAATCATCTTTGGGTTCTTCATTGGATTCACTGTTTGTATCATTACTATTTGATGTATAAGGATATATGTCATCATCATCGTCTTCAATTGTTGTTTGTTTTTCTTCTTTTGGAGCTGCTGGAGACTCATCAATAACAACATCTATACATTCAACGATCTTCCAAAGTCTTTTATTGTAACATTTATATGCCCTACTCCTATAGGAGTAACCAAGAAATATTCCTTCATCTACTCTGGGTTCAAACTTGCCAAGTTTTTCATCATTATTTTCGATAAAACATTTGCTTCCAAAAATTCTAAAATGCTTTACAGTGGGAGAATTACCATACCAGAGTTCATATGGAGTTTTATCACTATTTACACGAACATGTGCCTTGTTAAGCATATTTACTGCTGTATGTGCTGCTTCTCCCCAAAATGTGTCAGGTGTTCCAGAATCATCAAGCATGGCTCTAGCCATTTGTTGAACTGGTTTGTTCATTCTCTATGCTACACCATTTTGTTGTGGAGTGCCAGCTACAGAAAACTATCTTTTTATGCCATGTTGTTCACAAAATTCAAGGAATTCATTGGAAGTATATTCTCCTCCTCGATCAGATCTAAGACACTTGATTTTTAGATCTAATTCATTCTCAACCAGCACTTTTAAGATCTGAAATTTCTCAAATGCTTCATCTTTGTGTTTAATCAACCCAATCCAACACATTCTAGAGAAATCATCAATGAATAATATATAGTATTCTTCACCATGTGGTGACTTTTTCCTCATAGGTCCACATATGCCAGTATGAATGAGTTCAAGAGGCTTACTTTATGATCCTTCCTTGGCATTAAATTGTACTCTGGTTTGCTTACCGAATTGGCAAGATTTGCATATGATATTTTCAGGTAGAGAAATATTGGGAAGATCACGAACAGCTTTAAGTCTTCTTGATTTGTTGATTTGAGAGAAGCTCAGATGCCCCAACCTTCTATGCCATAGCCAGTTTTTTGAAGATTTACTCAAGTAACATTGTTCTTTGTAGTTCTTTAATACATACAGGTTTCTTGGAGTCCTTTTTCATTTTATAATTGTTTTACCTGTATCAAGATCACGTACCACACATTCTTCTGAACTAAATACAACTTCAGTTCCTTGATCACACATTTGACTTACACTTGACAAGTTATGCTTTAATCCATCCACATACATGAATTCATTAGATTTCACCTTTTCTTTTAGAAAAACAGACCCTTTTCCCTTAATTACTGCAGGAGTATCATTTCCAAATGTAACATTCTTTTCCTTTTCTAGAGCACTATATGCAATAAGTTTGTTTTTGTCACCTGTCATGTGTCTTGAGCATCCACTATCAATGTACCATTGGTTTTCTTCATCTTCTACAAATAACGATATGCCACAATTTTCAACCTGTAATTCCTTCTTTTTCCATACTTTGGAGCTTGAAGGAACATGTTCTTTTCGCTGAACTTTGCTCCTGCATTCATATTCTTCATGGCCAAAGTTATTGCAACAAGAACATTCAACTTCATTTTGAAGAGGAGAAAAATTGTTATAGGTATTCTTCTTTGTTTCAATATCAATCCTTTTATTTCTTGCTTCTCTTGTCATGATGGTTTTATATGATACACATTGAACAGCTTTATGACCAAAATTCTGACATGAGAAACATTGTCCATTGAAGAAGAAATTTCTACGATCATAAAATCTCCTTCTTGAATTTACCTGTTGATTGGTGTTTCTTTGAAAGTTAGTGTTCTTTGAATTGAGATGATCATGCTTTATCTGCAAAGATTCTTTATTCCCTTGCTGAGTGGCATCATATTGTAAACCAGCAGCAGCTTCTTTTAGATAATTTGGTGCTGAAGCCTGAGAAGATTCTCCGATATATGCAAGACCTGTCTTTATAAGGGGAGAAATTTGTACCTTGATAATCTCATCTAAGGTTTCAGATCCTTTAGCAAATCTAAGATTCAGAGTCTTTAGTTTCTCAAGTTCTTTTCTTAGACTTACTACTTCACATTCTAATTTCTCATTGTGTTTCTCCTTTTCTTCAAGCTGATTTTTCAGAGTTTCTATGATTATTTTAATCTCTTCTAAGCAAATTTTGAGTTGATTGTTTTCATCAAGAAAATAACTGTCTTCTAGAGCATCCACAAAAGTATCCTTTTCTTCTCCAGCTTCTTTTTCAAATTCCATGAGAAGTGTAAGATCTTTTTCACCTTCTTCCTCACTATCAGATAACCCATCACTGTCTTCATGAGTATAGTAACTTTTTCTAGTGCTATAATGATTCTTATTCCTTCTTACTACTTCCTTCCCCTTTTTATGTGTTTCTTTATGAGAACACTTAGCAGCATAATGACCAACTCTTCCAAAATCAAAACATTTGAAAGGAAGCTTACCTCTGAACCGTCCTGTGCCAAGTTGAAGTTTCTTTACAAATTTTATCTCATCTTCTTCTGAGATGTATCCTGATCCTTCTGGTTTTTGTACTTCCTTCCCTTTTGTAGAAGTTCTAAAGACTGCTTCTTTGACTTCAGATGGTCCTCCTCTTCTCATTTCATATGCAGTTAGTATGACATGAAGTTGCACCACAGTAAGATTTTGAAGATCCTGCTTTTCTTCAAGAGCAAAAACTTTTGACTCAAATTTTTCCGTTAGTGATCTTAAAATTTTCTCAACCAGAGTAGATTCAGTTATAGTTTCTCCCAGATTTCTCATACGATTTACAATATCATCAAGACGTAAAAATAAATTTTCAATGCTTTCCTCATTATCCATTTTTATATTCTCATATTGAATTCTGAGAGTTTGGAGTTTATCACTTTTTACCTTTGCATCACGTTCATAAATTAGAATAATTTTGTCCCATATTGCCTTTGTTGTATTCAGCTGCATGACTTTGACAAATTCTAATTCAGTCAGAATTCCCAATAGGGCATTGAACACCTTTGCATTGGTTTCATAATTCTTTCTTTCTGTCGAATATGTTGGTACTGCAACTGGATATTGATATCCTCCTTCAACAATTGCCCATACATCTGCTCCCAGAGACTGAAGATAGGATCTCATCCTTGTTTTCTGTAAGATTAAATTGTTTCCGTTAAAGAGCGGAGGCCTGATAGATGTTGTTCCATCTTGATTGCTCATCTTGCTTGATCTTCCTTCTAGTAGTTAAGCTTTTTTCAGAAGGGCCTCCTCTGATACCAATTGTTGGGAAAAATACTGAGAGGGGGGTGGGGTGAATCAGTGTTTAGAACTGACTGACAATTTTTTTTAGTTTTCCTTTCTCTTAAAACCATATGTTACATTACTGCATCCAAATTGTATGTCCAGAGATCTTATTATGTCTTTACTTAGATCATTGCATCATTCATTCATCAGATAAGCAGTAAGTATGAACAGAAACAATAGAACAAACCATCAAACATAAGAAACACACATGAACACCAGGATTTAAGGTGGAAACCCAATTCAGGAGAAAACCACCACTGCTATTATCTCAGTCTTCAATATTTATTATAGAGAAAACTTTTTGCAATTTTATGCTGGTGTAGACTCATACCAGCACGCAGGCACCCCCCTACAGAAGGCGACAAGATTCTCTCGTTTACCAGCCTCTCCTAGAAGGGAGCTACAACCCCCTTACTAAAGGCTTCGACCCTCAGATCTATTGCAGACCACGTTTCATCAATTTTCATACTGGATCCACCAGTTTCCACACGACATACCTTGCAGGCCACCAGATTTATTCATTCAGTACACTCGCACCAGTTCTTCATGATTTCATCAGTCGATCAAAACCAGAGATTTATCATCATCACATCATTATGTCCATGGGTGCATCATAGATTCAGATTTATCAATTAAGAACAGAGTTCGTCCATGCAGATATTCCTTAGAGAAATTTTTCATTCACCACCCTTACGCATGCCCATCCATACTCTATTTCTCTTCTCCTTATATAGTTTTTTCTTTAGTAAAACCATGAGTCAAAACCATCCAACTACCAATGGTATTCATATTAAAATTTGAACCAATCCAAATTGAAAATCCAATCTTCGTTCTTCCATGCACGAAATGTCCCAAAGGTATTCTTTTTCTCTGCAAAATAATTCTATAGCCAAGGTTAAGTAATATTAACGTTCCATTGATGGTTTTAATTTCTTTTATTGGAATTTTATTTATCAAATTCATGGAATTTGGTAAATAAATATTATTCACACCCTTTGATAATTAATTATTAATAATCTGTGCTTTTATCAAATGGCCTTTTTAAAATAGACCTTTGGATCTGACCCCACATGTATAATCAACGGCTTAATCAATATTATTTAAAAACTGGGGCCCATTTCCAACAATCAACCCGATCGAAGGGCTCACGTTCCATTGCACCACATCATCCAATCCGATGGATATCGCTTGGGCAACTTGCACAGGAAATAACGCGCGATGGCACGTCATACTTGTGTTATTCTTCGTGCACCTTCAACAAATGATGACCGTCCGATGACCCCTTCCTAGATCAACATCATATATGCATATCACTCGACCTCCGATGCTGAACATTACCGTGCGATGGCCCACCGTACTTTGGTTAATCTTCATGCAACTTCCTCACATGACCATCATCCGATGGCTCCCCTCCAGATCAATGGAACACAACAATATCGCTGGTCATCCTGCGTCGAACTATAACACGCGATGGTGTGCATTGACAAGTAGTTTTGTGGAGTCATACAGGGACGCGTGTCGAGCACTCTATGGAATCGCTCCCAAATCAGGAAATATCGTTTTCTTCGCATAGGTGGTGCGATGAAAACCATAAACCACCTTCACTTTTTACTCGGTCATGGTTCCGCTCTTCCACGCACGGTTCGGTCGCACTTCCTTTTGTTACGATCTACCTCTTTCCTTCCAGGTTCCGTTCATGATTCCAAAGGGTTTGTGCTATCCTTCTTACTTAGTTAATCTCTGGTCTATCTTCGGCAGGATTTCCAATATTCAACGAACAAATGACGGGATTTTCACTCCCATAGAGTTAGTTATACGCAGGCTTCCTTTATGAGAGGAATGAATTCAACAGAATTTCAAGGCATTCCATACGAGAATTGAACCAATCAATACCCAAATACACTCGGTATTCTCCACCCATCAAAATATCACCAGAACACAATCATACACAGAATTTCCTTCATCAGGATGCATACATACACCGAATAAAACTTCTTATATGATTTAATTTCACAGGGACACAAATATCCTTCCTACTGAATTTAAGTTGCTCCTTGACTGATATTGCTCTCTGTAGATGCACTCTTTCTCTGTTCTTCTCTGCTGACCTTTGTCCTCTGCTATGTTTCTTTTCTCTATTCCTGGTTACTGTGTCAGATGCCAATTCCTATGCCACTTCCTTTGCCATAAACGACAATATTTCCAACAAACTAAAACAAAATATTATTTTGGAATTGCACACTTCCCCTTTAGGATGACACTCAGGATTTTTAAAAACTTACCACAGGGTGAAGAAAGAATTTTTTTGGCATGGCCTTAAATCTGATATTCAAAATTTTGTGGCGGAATGTTTGGTTTTCTAGCAGAATAAAGTTGAGACAATTAAGACCCTGGGTCTACTACAACCTTTATCCATTCCAAATTAACGTTGGGAGGAGATTTCAATGGATTTTATCACAAGTTTACCTAAGTCTGAAGGAAAGAGTGTCATCATGGTAGTAGTTGATAGACTTACCAAGTATGCACACTTTTGTGCATTATCTCATCCATGTAAAGCAAGTACAGTTGCTACTACATTTATGGACACAATTCAAAAGCTACATGGAAACCCAAGGGTTATTGTGAGCAACAAAGATCCCATTTTTAATGGAAATTTTTGGACGGAGTTATTTTCTTGTTTGGGTACTCAATTAGCTCATAGATCATCTTATCATCCTCAATCTGATGGTTTAATTGAGATAGTAAATAAATGTTTGGAAGGATATCTTCGTTGTTTTGTATCTGATAAACAAACACAATGGGTCAAGTGGTTACCTCTAGTTGAATGGTGGTATAACACTTCCTTCCATACTACAGCAAAAATGACCACATTTATGGCACTTTATGGATATCATCTACCATCCATCACATCATATTTAAGAGAAAATTCGAAGGTTCAAGCAGTGGAAGATCACATCGAGCATCAACAAGAAGTTCTTCAACTCTTAAAGGACAACCTGAATTTGGCACAAAATCGAATGAAACAACAGGTGGATCAACATCGCAGCGAGAGAAGTTTTGATGTAGGAGACTGGGTATTTTTACGGCTACAACCATACAAAAAAATGTCCCTCAAGCAAGCTAAGAAGGATAATAAATTATCGTCTAAGTACTATGGTCCTTACAAGGTGTTGCAAAAGATTGGTACTATGGAATACAAATTGGAGCTTCTTGCTTCTTCACGAGTGCATCCAATTTTCCATGTTTCATGCTTAAAGAAGGTTATAGGTGAAAATCTTCCAGTTCAAACAATATTGCTAGAACTTGATGAGGGATGAAAAATAATATTGGAACCTGAAGCGGTCATGGAAACACGAATTCGACAGCTACAAAATCGATCAATTTCAGAGTATCTCATCATGTGGAAGAACTTACGCACTGAAGATTCTACATGGGAGGATGAGAATTTTATATAGAAGCACCCAAAGCTACTCAAGCGTTGAGAACAACACTTTTTTGAAGGAGAGGGGCATGTTAGGTACCTATATTACTACTATAGTCCCTTATTGTTGTTATTGTAACCCCCTTATTATTATTATTGTACCCTTGTAACCCCCATATTGTTATTATTATGCCCTTAAATTATTATTGTTAGGTCGGTTAGGATTACATTGTGGCCCCATGGACTCCTATATATAGAAAGGAGGTTTTGTAATTTGAATCATCCAAGAATTTTTCATTCATGTAATGTATTGGAGATTGCCCCCTGGAAGTGGCTTATTTATAAGGCATTGATATCTCTTTTCTTCTCTTTTTGGAGTTGGTTTCACAGCATCTCACCCTTTCACCTATCTCTCCATAGGGTCTCCACTGGAACTAAAATGCACTATAGTTAACTATTGTTTCTGTTCAGTTGTTAGTGAGTTATTAATTGTGAATTAATTAATTAATTAATTCACTTAAGTTTCACTAGTGTATATTTCAGTTAGACTAGATACAAATATCTCAACTGAGCTTAACTCACTTAACTGACTTAAACTAAATAACAACTCCATAAACTACTCTTCTAAATCTGCCATAACTTTGTTGGGAAAAATACTGAGAAGGGGGGGGGGGGGTGAATCAGTATTTAGAGCTGAACATTTTTTATTTTCTTTCTCATAAAACCATATGTTACAGTACTGCATCCAACATGTATGTCCAGATATCTTATTATGTCTTTACTTAGAGCATTGCATCAGATAAGCATTAAGCATGAACATAAATAATAGAACAAACCATCAAACATAAAAAACACATATGAACACCAAGATTTAAGGTGGAAACCCAATTCGGGAGAAAACCACCGCTGTTGTAATCTCAGTCTTCAATATTTATTATAGAGAAAACTTCTTACAATATATGTTGGTGTAGACTTATACCAACCCGTAGGCACCCACCTGCAAAAGGCTACAACCTTCTCTCATTTACCAGCCTCTCCTGGAAGGGAGCTACTACCCCCTTCTCTCGTTTACCAGCCTCTCCTAGAAGGGAGCTACTACCCCCTGCTCTTGTTTACCAGCTACCACTGGAAGGGAGCTACGCCCCCCTCACTAAAGGCTTCGACCATCAGCACCACTGCGGACTAAGTTTCATCAATTTTCATACTGGGTCCACCAGTTTCCACATGACATACCTTGCAGGCCACCAGATTTATTCATTTAGTACACTCACACCAGTTCTTCGTGATTTTGTCCATCATACAAAACTAGAGATTCATCATCGTTAGATCATTCTATCCATGGGTGCATCGTAGTTTCATATTTATCAGTTAAGAACAGAGCTCGCCCATACAGATATTCCTTGGAGAAATTTTTCGTTCACAACCCTTACAATGCCCACTCATTCTCTATTTTTCTTCTCCTTATATAGTTTTTCCTTTATTAAAACCATGAGTCAAAACCACGAACCGCTAATGGTATTCCTCTGTTAGTATTCCTTTTAGTTTATCCCACGGGGCTTTTGATCTCTTTTTAATTTATTTATCAATTTTAAAGAAATTGACAAATAAATATATTTACAACTTTTGAATTCCCAAGCCTTATATCTAAAGTTCAACCCTTTGGAATTTATATAAATATCCAACGCTTCCAAATAAATTAATCTTACGATAAACCTTTGACCTCGGGCCCACATATATAGTCAATAGCCAATCCAATACGCACATGGTACCATAAGTAAATTTTGCGCAAGTCCAGCGTCCAATCATCGTTAGATTAGCAAGCTTCCAGATCAACGACGTATATTCATATCACTCGACCTCCGATGCCGAACGTTAATGTGTGATGGCACGCCATACCTGTGTTAATCTTCGTGCACCTTCAACAAATGATGACCGTTCGATGACCCTTTCCCAGATCAACGACGCTCAACGATATCGCTAGGTGTCCTGGGTCGAACTATAACGCGCAATGAAAAGTGGTTTTGTGAAGTCGTACAGGGACGCGTGTCGAGCACTCCATGGAATCACTCCCAACCTCTTGAATACCACTTGCTCGTCGAGAGCGGTGCGATAAAAACCAGAAACCGCTGTTACTGTTCCTCTCACAAGGTTCCACCTTCTTTGCTTAAGGTTCCACTCCCCCTGCTCGTTTATTGTAAATTGACTAATTTGTATCACAATTCTTCATGAAGACTTCCGTTAGTTAATGTGGTGAATCGATCGATTAACACTGTAGGAGCTTCATTCCTTATTTACTGTGACAACGCTTGCGCTCTTCATCAACAGATTAACCCATCATTTTGTTTATTGAGGCTTGACACCAGTTCGATGCAATCTTCTTAACAGGGATCATATCCATAATATATATCACAAGAAATTCACACCATATTCCCTTTGTGACCTTAAATTCGTTCTTGATTCATGGTTCTGCCTTTTCATGCTCCATTCTTGTTCCACAAGCACCAATGTACAATTGCCATACCATGTTTTATTGTTCCAGATCATACCCTAAGAATTCGAACAGGAAATTTTCCAACATATCTGCTCTTTTATGCCTCGACTTCCCTTCTTCCTA
Organism: Pinus albicaulis; assembly: GCA_034641835.2. Lineage (NCBI taxonomy): Eukaryota > Viridiplantae > Streptophyta > Pinopsida > Pinales > Pinaceae > Pinus > Pinus albicaulis. The sequence goes on along the minus strand of CM076574.1, from coordinate 1,401,583,105 downwards.
CTCTGTCTCTGCTTTTCTCTACTCCTTGACCGATACTTCCTTTGTTCTTCTGATCAGATGCTCCTTTGTAGCCAAATCCTTTGCCATCAATGACAATATTCCAACAATATCCCCCTTTGGCATTGATGGAAATATTCTTCCTCTGCAATACTCTTCCTCTATTAGTCTTATAGAAGCCCTGCTTTGCTTTTCCTCCCCCTTTGACATCAATGGCAAAGGGTTGATCAAGATCCTTTGTACCAACAATACCATGCTCCCGCTGAGATCATGCTGCATCTTAATGAATAGTATTTTATGAGATAACAAAAATGACTTATACAATGAGATCATACTACAACAAATAATTAGTATGCCAACAAAGAAGTCTTTTCACATGACCAATGCTCCCCCTTAGCCTCTGCATTCAAAGATGCCCAACAAAACCTCATACCCAATTTAATCTTTTGTATTTAAGTAGACCTAGTCCTCTACATGGAAGAGACTACTCCCAGTTTCTGTCTGAGATATTCGAGCGCTTCCCTGGGTAAAGGTTTGGTAAATATATCAGCAACTTGTTATTTGGAGGAAACATACTTCAATTTCACCTTTTGTTCAAGCACTTGTTCACGTAAGAAGTGATATTTGATGGGAATGTGCTTGGTCTTGGAATGCATAACAGGATTATTTGAGATACTGATGGAACTTGTATTATCACACATAATGGAGATAGGAGGTGAAAATTTGATATGAAAGTCTTGTAGGGTTTGCATCATCCAGAGAAGTTGAGTGCAACATGATGCTGCAGCCACATATTCTGCTTCTGCTGTAGATAAGGTAATAGAGCTTTGATTCTTGCTGAACCAAGATACTAACCGGGGCCCCATATAGAATGCACTACCACTAGTGCTTTTTCGATCATCTACACTTCCAGCCCAATCTGCATCAGTGTATGCATGAAGAGTAAGATCAACATTATTTAGATACCATAGTCCAAAATCTTGATTTCCTTGTAGATATTTGAATATTCTTTTCACAGCCTAAAGGTGAGACTCTTTTGGATTGGCTTGAAATCGCCCAACTATCCCAATTGCATGCATAATGTCTGGTCTTGTCCCAGTGAGATAAAGTATACTTCCTATCATAGATCTATATTCTAGTTGATTCACTGTGGGGGAGTCATCACTAGAACTAAGATTACATCTGGTTATCATTGGTGTACTTACAGGTTTGCAATCTTCCATGCCATACTTCTTTAGGATTTGCTTAAGGTATTTTTCTTGTGATAAGAAAATGCCATCTGCTGCTTGTTGCACTTGCAATCCAAGAAAGAATGTTAGTTCCCAAAGTAAAGACATTTCAAATTCTTTCTGCATATCAGAAGCAAATTTCTAACTCACAGACTCTTCATTACTTCCAAAAATGATATCATCAACATATACAACCACAATCAATAGTTTGTCATTTTTAGTTTTTGTGTATAAGTTGCTATCAGCAGACCCTTTTGAGAATCCTTGTTGATGAAGATATTTGTCAAGACGATGGTACCATGCCCTTGGAGCTTGTTGGAGACCATATAGAGCCTTTAAGACTACAAACAATATTTTTATCATTTCCCAAAATGAATCCTTCTGGTTGTTCTATATAAACTTCTTCTTCTAGATCACCATTGAGAAAGGCAGATTGAACATCCATTTGATAAACTCTGATTTGTTGGAAGCTTGAAAAAGAAAGAAACATTCTTAGTCAGATGTCCTGTGTTGTGGAGAAAATTCTCTTTCAAATCTATACCTTCTTGTTGAGCAGCACTTCTTGCAAACAAGTCTAGCTTTATTTCTCATAACATCCCCATTCTCATTTAACTTGTTTTTGAATATCCATTTAGTTCCAATGACATTTTTGTCATGAGGCCTTGGTACTAATTCCCAAGTGTGATTCTTTTCAATTTGATCAAGCTCTTCATTCATGGCTTGAATCCAAAATTCATCTTTGCTAGCTTGACTAACATTGTGAGGTTCAATAGTGGACAAAAACGCCAGATTTCTAGAATATCCCACAAGAGTCCTTCTTGTTTGTACACCTAATCCCTTTTCTCCCAAAATTTGAGATTCTAGATGATTCTTTTGAACATATCTAGATGGAGCCTTTTCAGACAAATCCTCTTCAGGTTCTTCACCGGGTTCACTATTTGTAACATTACTATTTGATGTAGAAGGATATGTGTCATCATCATCTTCATCTGTTGTTTGCTTTTCTTCTTTTGGAGCTGCAGGAGACTCATCAATAACAACATCAATACATTCAACAATATTTCAAAGTCTTTTATTGTAACATTTATATGCCCTACTCCTAGAGGAGTAACCAAGAAATATTCCTTCATCTGCTCTGGGTTCAAACTTGCCAAGTTTTTTCATCATTATTCTTGATAAAGCATTTTCTTCAAAAAATTATAAAATGCTTTATAGTGGGAGGATTACCATACCAGAGTTCATATGGAGTTTTATCACTATTTACACGAATATGTGCCTTGTTGAGAATGTTTAATGCTGTATGTGTTGCTTCTCCCCAAAATGTGTCAGGTGTTCCGGAATCATCAAGCATAGCTCTAGCCATTTGTTGAACTATTCTGTTCATTATTTCTACAACGCCATTCTGTTGTGGAGTTCCACTATTAAAACCTGCTTTTTATGCCATGTTGTTCACAAAATTCAAGGAATTCATCTGATGTATATTCTCCTCCTCGATCAGATCTAAGACACTTGATTTTTAGATCTAATTAATTTTCAACCAGTGCTTTGAAGATCTGAAACTTCTCAAATGCTTCATCTTTGTGTTTAATCAACCCAATCCAACACATTCAACATTCTAGAAACTAACAATGAATAAGATATAGCCTCTTTCACCATGGTTACTAAAGAAAAAAGGTCCACATATGTCAGTATGAATGAGTTCAAGAGGCTTACTTGATGATCCTTCCTTGGCATTAAATTGCACTCTTGTTTTCTTACCGAATTGACAGGATTTGCATATGATACTTTCAGGTAGAGTAATATTGGGAAGACCACGAACAACATTAAGTCTGCTTGATTTGTTGATTTGAGAGAAGCTTAGATGCCCCAACCTTCTATTCCATAGCCAATTTTTCGAAGATTTACTCAAGTAACATTGTTCTTTGCAGTTCTTCAATACATACAGGTTGCTTGGAGTTCTTTTTCCTTTTATAATTGTTTTACCTGTATCAAGATCACGAACTACACATTCTTTTGAACTAAAGACAACTTCAGTTCCTTGATCACACATTTGACTTACACTTAACAGGTTATGCCTTAATCCATCCACATACATGACATCTTTAGCTTTCACCTTTTCTTTTAGAAACACTGACCCTTTTCCTTTAATTACAGCAAGAGTATCATTTCCAAATGTAACTTTCTTTTCCTTTTCTAGAGCATTATATGTAAGGAGTTTTCTTTTGTCACCTGTCATGTGTCTTGAGCACCCACTATCAATGTACCATTCGTTTCATTCAATAAATCTATGCCACAATTTTCAACCTGTAATTCCTTCTTTTTCCACACTTTGGAGCTTGAAGGAAAATGCTCTTTTCGCTGAACTTTGCTCCTGCATTCAGATTCTTCATGGCCAAAGTTATTGCAATAAGCACATTCAAATTCATTTTGAAGAGGAGAAATTTTTTTATAGGTATTCTTATTTGTTCCAATATCAATCCTTTTCTTTTTTTCTTCTCTTGTCATGATGGTTTTATATGCAACACATTGAACAACTTTATGACCAAAATTTTGACATGAAAAACATTGTCCATTGAAGAAGAAATTTTTGTGATCATGAAATCTTATAATTGAATTTACCTGTTGATTGGTGTTTCTTTGAAAGATATTCTTGTTAGTGTTCTTTGAATTGAGATAATCATGCTTTACCTGTAAATATTATTTATTCCCTTGCTGAGTGGCAGAATGTTGTATACTAGTTGTAGCTGCTTTTAGATAATTTGGTGCTAAAGCCTAAGAAGATTCTCCGATATATCCAAGACTTGTGTTTATAAGAGGAGAACGGTGTACCTTGATAATCTCATCTAAGGTTTCAAATCCTTTAGCAAATCTAAGATTCAAAGTCTTTACTTTCTCAATTTCTTTTCTTAGACTTACTATTTCACACTCTAATTTCTCATTGTGTTTCTTTTCTTCGTCGATTTTTTTAGAGTTTCTATGGTTATTTTACTTCCTTTCTGCTGCATTTTGAGTTTATTGTTTTCATCAAGTAAAACGCATCATTTTATAGGTCCAAAAAACTATCATTTTCTTCTTTAGAATCTTTTTCAAAAGCCATTAGAAGTCTAAGATCTTGTTCACATTCTTCCTCACTATCAGATAACCCATCACTATCTTCATGGGTATAATAACTTTTTCTAGTGCCAAAGTGATTCTTATTTTTTCTAGTAACTACCTTCCCCTTGCTATGTGTTTCTTTATGAGGACACTTAGGAGCATAATGAACAACTCTTCCACAATCAAAGCATTTGAAAAGAAGCTTACCTATGAACCGTCCTGTGCCAAGTTGGAGTTTCTTTATAAAGTTTATCTCATCTTCTTCTAAGATATATCCTGATCCTTTTGGTTTTTGTACCTCTTTCCCTTTTGTAGAAGTTCTGAAGACTGCCTCTTTGACTTTAGATGGTCCTCCTCTTCTCATTTCATATGTAGTTAGTATGCCATGAAGTTGCACAACAGTAAGATTTTGAAGATCCTGCTTTTCTTCAAGAGTTGAAACTTTGGACTCAAATTTTGCTGTTAGAGATCTTAAAATTTTCTCAACCAAATTAGATTCGGTTATTGTTTCTCCCAGATTTCTCATGCGATTTACAGTATCATCAAGACGAAACAAACTGGCAATGCTCTCTCATTATGCATTTTTGATTTCATATTGAATTCTAAGAGTTTGGAGTTTAGCACTTTTTACCTTTGCATCACATTCATAACTTAGAATGATTTTGTCCCATATTACGTTTGCTATATTCAGCTTCATGACTTTGACAAATTCTGATTCAATTAGACTTCCCAATAGTGAATTGACTGCCTTTTCATTGGTTTCATAATTCTTTCTTTCTGTCAAATCAGTTGGTACTGCATCTGGATATTGATATCATCCTTCAACAATTTCCCATACATCTACTCCCAGAGACTGAAAATAGGATCTCATCGTTGTTTTCTAGAAGATTAAATTGTTTCCGTTAAAGAGCGGAGGCCTGATAGATGTTGTTCCATATTGATTGCTCATCTTGCTTGGTCTTCCTTCTAGAGGCTAAGCTTTTTCAGAAGGACATGCTCTGATACCAATTGTTGGGAAAATACTGAGAGGGGGGGTGAATCAGTATTTTTGGGGCTGAACAATTTTTCTTTTCTTTCTATTAAAACCATATGTTACAGTACTGCATCCAACATGTATGTCCAGATATCTTATTATGTATTTACTTAGAGCATTATCTTATTATGTCTTTACTTAGAGTATAAGCATTAAGCATGAACAGAAATAACAAAACAAACCATCACATAAAATAACACATATGAACACCAGGATTTAAGGTGGAAACCCAATTTAGGAGAAAACCACCGCTGCTGTAATCTCAGTCTTCAATATTTGTTGTAGAGAAAACTTCTTACAATATACGCTGGTGCAGACTTATACCAGCACGCAGGCAGCCACCTGCAGAAGGCTTCAACCTTCTCTCGTTTACTAGCCTCTCTTGGAAGGGAGCTACTACCCCCTGCTCTCGTTTACCAGCTACCACTGGAAGGGAGCTACAACCCCCTCTCTGAAGGCTTCGACCCTCAGCACCACTGCTGACCACGATTCATCAACTTTCATATATAACATACCTTGTCGGTCACCAGATTTATTTATTTTCTGTATACTCACACCAGTTCCTCATGATTTCATCCGTCATTCACACTAGAGGTTCATCATTATATTCATGGGTGCATCGTAGTTTCATATTTATCAGTTAAGAACAGAGCTCACCCATATAGATATTCTTTTTAGATTTTTTTTTTTTCCATCACCCTTACAATGCATGCCTCGTTCTTTATTTTTCTTCTCCTTATATAGTTTTCCCTTTATTAAAAACCATGAGTCAAAACCATGAATCGAAAATCTATTCCTCTAAGAGTATTCCTTTTAGTTTATCCCACGGGTATTTTTGATCTCCTTTTAATTTTTATTTATCAATTTGAAGAAATTGATAAATAAATATATTTACAGTTTTGAACAGAACTTTATGATTAAAGTTAACCCTTCGAATTTTAACCCTTCCAAATAATATGGTAAAACTTTGACCCCGGGCCCACAAATATAGTTAATAACCAATCAAGTACGCGCAAGGTACCATAGGTAAACTTCGCGCAAGTCCAGTGTCTGATCACCGTCAGATTAGCAAGCTTCGAGATCAACGGCATATATGCATATCGCTCGACCTCTGATACCGATCGTTAACGAGCGATGGCCCGTCGTACCTGTGTTAACCTTCGCGCACCTTCAACAAATGACGACTGTCCGATGACCTCTTCCCAGATCAACGACACTCAACGATATCGCTGGGCATCCTAGGTCGAACTATAACGCCCGATGGTGCATAGTAAAAGGTGGTTTTGTATAATCGTACAGGGACACGTGTCGCCCGTTCTATGGAATCACTCCCCACCTCTTGAATACCGCTTGCCCGTTGAGAGCGGTACGATGAAAACCATAAACCGCCTTCACTGTTCCTCCTTTGTGGTTCCACCCTTCGTTCAAGGTTCCGTTCATGATTCCAAAGGGTTAGTCTGGGTTTGCGCTATAACTCTGGTCTATCTTTGGCAGGATCTCCAATAACCAACGAACAAATGTAGTTCTCTTTCGACGGGATTTCCTTACAAACATTGACTCGTGACAATTCAATGTCATTCCTCAATACTGTTATGATATATATAACATGTCAACCTTTCATTTCGGAGTTCTATGCTTCTACCTGTACATTCAAAAACATCATATCTTTGCCACCATTAAGTTCTTCAATGGATACACTGAATGCCTCGAGAGCCCCCTATATATTCAACCAAGTAATTCCACGACTGCAAATATCAAGCTAAGCCAGATCTTCATTACAAAAGGGTCTCATCCTGGAATTCAAATCCTACCACCATGATTCCTCAATAGGGTTTCACTTTTAACTCCATTCGCAAAGACTCATACAGAGATTCAGGGGATTCCACACAAGAATTACATCAGTCGATACACATATAATACACATATCCTTAATGATTTCATTCTTCTCCGGGCACCGTAGGTATCCACTGCCCATATGAAATTGATCACACAGGTCATATATATTCCAGATTTAATCAAACTTAACACAATTCCATAGTTCTTCATTAACATATATAAATCTTAGCCAGATATTCAATTTGTCCTTCAATCTATTACCTTGTCTCTTCCTAGCAGCTCTCCCTTTTGTCATCTCCTTTTCAAACTATATTAAACTCCTAATTCAACTCTACTACTTTGTCTCATTTGCTGCCTCTGCTACCTTTCTGTCTCTTTTGTCTTATGGATAGTTTAGGTGCTGCTCCTGTCTTTGCCAATTCCTTTGCCATCAATGACAATATTTCCAACAATCTCCCCCTTTGGCATTGATGGCAATACTCTTCCTCTGATGGCCTTACAGAAGCCCTTTGTTTCTTTTCCTCCCCCTTTGACATCAATGGCAAAGATTTTGATCAATATCCTTTGAACCGATAATGCCATGCTCTCCCTGAGATCATGCTGCATCTTCAAATATAATATGACCAATGCTCCCCCTGAACCTGCGCATTCAGAGATGCCTAACAACACCTCACAACCAATTTAATCTTATGTATTTAAGTAGACCTGAACCTCTGAATGGCAGAGACTACTCCCAGTTTCTGTCTGAGATATTTGAACGCTTCCCTGGGTAGAGGTTTGGTAAATATATCAGCAACTTGTTCTTCGGAGGAAACATACTCCAATTTCGCCTTTTTTTCAAGCACTTGTTCACGTAAGAAGTGGTATTTGATGGGAATGTGCTTGGTCTTGGAATGCATAATAGGATTCTTTGAGATACTGATAGCACTTCTATTATCACACATAATGGAGATAGGAGGTGAACATTTGATTTGAAAGTCTTGTAGGGTTTGAATCATCCAGAGAAGTTGAGTGCAACATGATGCAACTGCCACATATTATGCTTATGCTATAGATAAGGCAATGGAGCTTTGCTTCTTGCTGAACCAAGATACTAACCGGGGCCCCATATAGAATGCACCACCACTAGTGCTTTTCCGATCATCAACACTTCCAGCCCAATCTGCATTAGTGTATGCATGAAGAGTAAGATCAGCATTCTTTGGATACCATAGTCCAAAGTCTTAAGTTCCTTGTAGATATTTGAATATTCTTTTCACATCCTGAAGATGAGACTCTTTTGGATTAGCTTGGAATCGTCCAACAATCCCAATTGCATGCATGATGTCTAGTCTTGTCCCAATGAGATAAAGTAGACTTCCTATCATAGATCTGTATTCAGGTTGATTCACCGTGGGGGAATTATCATTAGAACTGATATTACATCCGGTTATCATTGGTGTACTTACAGGTTTGCAGTCTTCCATGCCATACTTCTTCAGGATTTTGTTGAGGTATTTTTCTTGTGATAAGAATATGCCATCTGTTTCTTGTTGCACTTGCAAGCCAAGAAAGAATGTTAGTTCCCCAAGCAAAGACATTTCAAATTCTTGCTGCATATCAGAAGCAAGTTTCTGACTCATAGATTCTTTATTACTTCCAAAAATTATATCATCAACATATACAACCACAATCAATAGTTTGTCATTTTCAGTTTTTGTGTATAGGTTGCTATCAGCAGACCCTTTTGAAAATCCTTGTTGATGAAGATATTTGTCAAGACGATAGTACCATGCCCATGGAGCTTGTTTGAGACCATATAGAGCCTTTTTAAGTCTACAAACAAGTTTCTCATCATTTCCCAAAATGAATCCTTCTGGTTGTTCTATATAAACTTCTTCTTCTAGATCACCATTGAGAAAAGAAGATTTAACATCCATTTGATAAAATTTGATTTGTTGGAAGCTTGAAAAAGCAAGAAACATTCTTATGGCTTCAAGTCTGGCTACAGGAGAAAAGGTTTATTCAAATTCTATACCTTCTTGTTGAGCATACCCTTTGCACACAAGTCTAGCTTTATTTCTTATAACATCCCCATTCTCATTTAACTTGTTTTTGAATATCCATTTAGTTCCAATGAAATTTTTGTCATGAGGCCTTGGTACTAATTCCCAAGTGTGATTCTTTTCAATTTGATCAAGCTCTTCATTCATGGCTTGAATCCAAAATTCATCTTTGCTGGCTTGACTGACACTGTGAGGTTCAATAGTGGACAGAAATGCCAGATTGCTAGAAGATCCCACAAGAGTCCTTGTTTGTACACCTGATCCCTTTTCTCCCAGAATTTGAGATTCTGGATGATTCTTTTGAACATATCTAGATGGAGCCTTTTCAACCAAATCCTCTTCGGGTTCTTCACTTGGTTCACTGTTTGTATCATTACTATTTGATGTAGAAGGATATGTGTCATCATCATCTTCATCTATTGTTTTCTTTTCTTCTTTTGGAGCTGCAGGAGACTCATCAATAACAACATCAATACATTCAAAAATCTTTCGAAGTATTTTATTGTAACATTTATATGCCCTACTACTAGAGGAGTAACCAAGAAATATTCCTTCATCTACTCTAGGTTCAAACTTGCCAAGTTTTTCATCATTATTCTTGATAAATCATTTGCTCCCAAAAATTTTAAAATGCTTTATAGTGGGAGGATTACCATACCAGAGTTCATATGGAGTTTTATCACTATTTCATACCTAACAATGCATTGGCACTGCCTGCTGTAAAATGCTTCTCCTCAACAAAAATGTGTTCTGGAATCATCAAGCATAGCTCTAGCCTTTCGTTGAACTGTTCTGTTCATTCTTTCTGCAACGCCATTCTGTTGTGGAGTGCCAGCTACAGAGAACTATATTTTTATGCCATGTTGTTCACAGAATTCAAGGAATTCATTGGATGTATATTCTCCTCCTCGATCAGATCTGAGACACTTGATTTTTAGATCTAATTCATTCTTAACTAGTGCTTTGAAGATCTGAAATTTCTCAAATGCTTCATCTTTGTGTTTAAGCAACCCAATCCAACACATTCTAGAGAAATCATCAATGAATAAGATATAGTATTCTTCACCACATGGTGACTTTTTCCTCATAGGTCCACATATGTCAGTATGAATGAGTTCAAGAGGCTTACTTGATGATCCTTCCTTGGCATTAAATTGTACCCCGGTTTGCTTGCCGAATTGGCAAGATTTACATATGATATTTTCAGGTAGAGTAATATTGGGAAGATCATGAACAACTTTAAGTCTGCTTGATTTTTTGATTTGAGAGAAGCTCAAATGCCCCAACCTTCTATGCCATAGCAAATTTTCTGAAGATTTACTCAAATAACATTTTTCTTTGGGGTTCTTCAATATATACAGGTTATTTGGAGTTATTTTTCCTTTTATAATTGCTTTACCTGTATCAAGATCACACACCACACATTCTTTTGAACTAAAGACAACTTCAGTTCCTTGATCACACATTTGACTTACACTTAACAGGTTATGTTTTAATCCATCCACATACATGACTTCATTAGCTTTCACCTTTTCTTTTAGAAAAACAAACCCTTTTCCCTTAATGACCGTAGGAGTATCATTTCCAAATGTAACATTTTTTTTCTTTTTCTAGAGCACTATATGCAATAAGTTTATCTTTATCACCTGTCATGTGTCTTGAGCATCCACTATCAATGTACCATTGGTTTTCTTCATCTTCTGCAAATAACACTATGCCACAATTTTCAACCTGTAATTCCTTCTTTTTCCATACTTTGGAGCTTGAAGGAACATGTTCTTTTGGCTGAACTTTTCTCCTGCATTCAGATTCTTCATGGCCAAAGTTATTGCAATAAGCACATTCAACTTTATTTTGAAGAGGAGAAAAGTTGTTATAAGTATTCTTCTTTGTTTCAATATCAATCCTTTCCATTCTTGCTTCTCTTGTCATGATGGTTTTATATGCAACACATTGAACAACTTTATGACCAAAATTGTGACATGAGAAACATTGTCCATTGAAGAAGAAATTTCTGTGATCATAAAATCTTCTATATGAATTTACTTGTTGATTGGTGTTTCTTTGAAAGACATTCTTGTTAGTGTTGTTTGAATTGAGATGATCATGCTTTATCTGTAAAGATTCTTTATTCCCTTGCTAAGCGGCAGCATGTTGTAAACTAGTTGTAACTGCTTTTAGATAATTTGGTGCTGAAGCCTGAGAAGATTCTCCAATATATCCGAGACCCGTCTTTATAAGAGGAGAACATTGTACCTTGATAATCTCATCTAATGTTTTAGATCCTTTAGAAAATCTAAGATTCAGAGTTTTTACTTTCTCAAGTTATTTTCTTAGACTTACTACTTCACACTCTAATTTCTCATTGTGTTTCTCCTTTTCTTCAAGCTGATTTTTCAGAGTTTCTATGATTATTTTACTTTCTTCTAAGCAAATTTTGAGTTTATTGTTTTCATCAAGAAAATCACTGTCTTCTAGAGCATCCAAAAAAGTATCTTTTTCTTCTCTAGATTATTTTTCAAATGCCATGAGAAGTCTAAGATCTTGTTCACATTCTTCCTCACTATCAGATAACCGCTCACTATCTTCATGAGTATAGTAACTCTTTCTAGTGCTAAAATGATTCTTATTCCTTTTTGCTACTTCCTTCCCCTTTTTATGTGTTTCTTTATAAGAACACTTAGCAACATAATGACCAACTCTTCCACAATCAAAACATTTGAAAGGAATCTTACCTCTGAACCGTCCTGTGCCAAGTTGAAGTTTCTTTACAAAGTTTATCTCATCTTCTTCTGAGATATATCTTGATCCTTCTATTTTTTGTACTTCCTTCCCTTTTGTAGAAGTTCTAAAGACTTCTTCTTTGACTTCAGAAGGTCCTCCTCTTCTCATTTCATATGCAGTTAGTATGCCATGAAGTTGCACCACAGTAAGGTTTTGAAGATCCTGCTTTTCTTCAAGGGCAGAAACTTTTGACTCAAATTTTGTCATTAGTGATCTTAAGACTTTCTCAACGAAGGTAGATTCGGTTATTGTTTCTCCCAGATTTCTCATACGATTTACAATATCATCAAGACGTAAAAATAAATTGGTAATGCTCTCCTCATTATCCATTTTTAGATTCTCATATTGAATTCTGAGAGTTTGGAGTTTAGCACTTTTTACCTTTGCATCACCTTCATAACTTAGAATGATTTTGTCCCATATTGTCTTGGCTGTATTCAGCTGCATGAATTTGAAAAATTCTAGTTCAGTTATACTTCCCAATAGAGCATTGACCGCCTTTGCATTCGTTTCATAATTCTTTCTTTCAGTCGAATCTGTTGGTACTGCAGCTGGGTATTGATATCCTTGTTCAAAAATTTCCCGTACATCTGCTCCCAGAGATTGAAGATAGGATCTCATTCTTGTTTTCCAGAAGATTAAATTGTTTCCGTAAAAAATCGGAGGTCTAATAGATGTTGTTCCATCTTGATTTCTCATCTTGCTTTATCTTCCTTCTAGCGGCTAAGATTTTTCAGAAGGACCTGCTCTGATACCAATTGTTGGGAAAAATACTGAGAGGGGGGGGTGAATCAGTATTTAGGACTGAACAATTTTTTCTTTTCTTTCTCTTAAAACCATATGTTAGAGTACTGCATCCAACATGTATGTCCAGATATCTTATTATGTCTTTACTTAGAGTATAAGAATTAAGCATGAACAAAAATAACAGAACAAACCATCACACAAAATAACACATATGAACACCAGGATTTAAGGTGGAAACCCAATTCGGGAAAAAACCACTGCTGCTATAATCTCAGTCTTCAATATTTATTGTAGAGAAAACTTCTTACAATATATGCTGGTGCAGACTTATACCAGCATGCAGACAACCACCTATAGAAGGATTCAACCTTCTCTCGTTTACCAGCCTCTCCTGGAAGGGAGCTACTACCCACTTCTCTCATTTACCAACTACCACTGGAAGGGAGTTACAACCCCCTCTCTGAAGGCTTCGACCCTCAACACCACTGCGGACCACGATTCATCAACTTTCGTATATAACATACCTTGCCGGTCACCAGATTTATTTATTTTCTGTATACTCACACCAGTTCCTCATGATTTCATCCGTCATTCACACCAAAGGTTCATCATTATATTCATGGGTGCATCGTAGTTTCAGATTTATCAGTTAAGAACAGAGCTCGCCCATACAGATATTCTTTTTAGAATTTTTTTTTTCATCACCCTTACAATGCATGCCTCGTTCTTTATTTTTCTTCTCCTTATATAGTTTTCCCTTTATTAAAAACCATGAGTCAAAACCACGAACCGCTAATGGTATTCCTCTAATAGTATTCCTTTTAGTTTATCCCACGTGGCTTTTTGATCTCCTTTTAATTTTTATTTATCAATTTGAAGAAATTGATAAATAAATATATTTACAGTTTTGAACAGAACTTTAGGATTAAGGTTAACCCTTCGCATTTTAACCCTTCCAAATAATATGGTAAACCTTTGACCCCAGGCCCACAAATATAGTCAATAACCAATCAAGTACGCGCAAGGTACCATAGGTAAACTTTGCGCAAGTCCAGGGTCCGATCAACAACATATATGCATTTTTCTCGACCTCTGATACCGATCGTTAACGAGCGATGGCCCGTCATACCTGTGTTAACCTTCGCGCACCTTCAACAAATGACGACCGTCTGATGGCCTCTTCCCAGATCAACGACGCTCAACGATATCGCTGGGCGTCCTGGGTCGAACTATAACGCGCGATGGCGCATAGTAAAAGGTGGTGTTGTAGAATCGTACAGGGACGCGTGTTGCCCGTTCTATGGAATCACTCCCCACCTCTTGAATACCGCTTGCACGTTGAGAGTGGTGCGATGAAAACCATAAACCACCTTCACTGTTCCTCCTTCGTGGTTCCACCCTTCGCTCAAGGTTCCGTTCATGATTCCAAAAGGTTAGTCTGGGTTTGCGCTATAACTCTGGTCTATCTTTGGCAGGATCTCCAATAACCAACGAACAAATGTAGTTCTCTTCCGACGGGATTTCCTTACAAACATTGACTCGTGACAGTTCAATGTCATTCCTCAATACTGTTATGATATATATAACATGTCAACCTTTCATTTTGGAGTTCTATGCTTCTACCTGTACATTCAAAAACATCATATCTCTGCCACCATCAAGTTCTTCAATGGATACACTGAATGCCTCAAGAGCCCCCTATATATTCAACCAACTAATTCCATGACTGCAAATATCAAGCTAAGCCAGATCTTCATTACAAAAGGGTCTCATCCTGAAATTTAAATCCTACCACCATGATTCCTCAACGGGGTTTCACTTTTAACTCCATTCGCAGAGACTCATATAGAGATTCAGGGGATTCCACACAAGAATTACATCAGTCAATACACATATAATACACATATCCTTAATGATTTCATTCTTCTCCGAGCACCGTAGGTATCCTCTGCCCATTATGAAATTGATCACACAGGTCATATATATTCCAGATTTACTCAAACTTAACATAATTCCACAGTTCTTCATTAACATATACAAATCTCAGCCATATATTCAATTTTTCCTTCAATCTATTACCTTGTCTCTTCCTAGTAGCTCTCCCTTTTGTCATCTCCTTTGCAAACTGTATTAAACCCCTATTTCAACTCTACTGCTCTGTCTCTTTTGTCTTATGGATAGTTTAGGTGCTGCTCCTGTCTTTGCCAATTACTTTGCCATCAATGAAAATATTTCCAACACAAGAAACATAGGTCAACACAGTAATTCCATTACTAAAGGAAGTCAGAGCATAGGGATATGAATTCTGAGTAATAGCAATGGAACCTATTGCTAATGGTTCAAAGGTAATTTACTCACAAAATGCAGAAAAGCACAGTCATCTCATTACTAAAGGAAGTCAGAGCACATGGTTGTGAATTCTAAGTAATAGTAAATAAGATCTATTGCTAAACAAAATAATTACATTACTAAAGGAAATTAGAGCACATGATTGTGAATTCTGAGTAATAGAAATGAAATTTACTGCTAGGGTTTCAAAGGTAGTTTACTCACAAGATGCAGGAAAAACACAATCATACCATTACTAAAGGAAGTCAGAGCACATGATTGTGAATTCCTAGTAATAGTAATAAGATCTACTGCAAGTAATTAAAGTATCATATAGATCAAGAAAACATTAAACCTCTTCTAAACTCAGATATGTTCAAGAAAACCTCTCTGTATTACTAGTTATCTTCCATAACATAAAACAGCAGCTGGGCAAAAAAGTCTCCAAACCCTCTTGAATTAGACCTCATGCTTGATATATAGCATTTAAAACCTTGGATTCTCTCATCCTTCTTGAGGAGAATTCGAATTTTCTATCTTGACAGCTATCAACTACTAAAACAAACTATTAATTACATGTGACAGTTAAATTGTCTCTTCTAGAGTCCTAATACAATTAGGAGTAAAACTC